>JAGFPH010012069.1:15893-31846 GCA_018207615.1 Philaenus spumarius | reverse complement strand
GCGTCTAGAGCCTATAAAGAGTATTAGTGAAAAATTTCATGTTTGTAGGCCTCGTGCTTTTGGAGAAACTGTGATGAGTCAGTGAGTCAATGGTATTTGGCTTTTATAAGTATAGATTATGTGTTAGACTTCTAAAGTCTTTTTACAGATATCCACCAATAGTGCAGTAAAAATAAATTATGACCTGGGCAAAATTGCAACACAAATGATTCTTTTTACATTATACTGTGAGAAGTGTATATTTTAACATACTCAAAATCCCCATTAATCCCAGTCCAGGAAATTAGTCAAAATCCAATATGGCGGCTAAATTTTTACTTTCTCCACCTTATACGTAGTATATGGAGAAAGTATTGTTTTCGTAAAAATGTTCGAATTTGAATTTTCAGTTGAATTATCTGTTTTGGTGCTCCCAGAACCCCAAAAAATGGTTTAGTGCAATTATCTGTGTTGGTGCTCCCTGAACCCAAAAATATTTTTAGTGGAATTTTTTGTTTTGGTGCTCCCTGAACCCAAAAAAGTGTTTTTAGAGTGGTGTCTGTCTGTCAGTCTGTCAGTATGTATACACGACCAGAGAGGACACTATTGGTCCGATTTTCATGAAATTTGGTATGTAGGTACTAAACCCTAATATCTCCAGGAGTTTTTTTCATTTTTAGGAATTTTTAATTTTTAAGGGTAATTTACCCCTAAAAACCCATAAAAAACGACAAAAATGCAAATTTCTCAAAAACGGCTGTAACGATTTTGATCAAATTTTCAGTATTTATAGTGCTTAAGATGCCAAACAAAATGACACCACCCGCTTTTATCAAAACTTCGGCGTTTTATAATTATGGGGAAATGTTTAAAAATAAACAAGTTTATGTTGTCAATCTAGCATCGCGGCGGCGGCCGCACGGGGTAGCGCCATGGTAGCGATCACGGCCAGTAATTCAAAGGTCGCGCGATCGAATCCCGCCTTGGACAATAATTTTTTTATACTATTGACGTAGGTAGAATATTATTTTTTTGTTTTGTTCTAAAAAGTAATAAATAAAATGATTGAAAACAATATTATTTTGACTACAGTAAGTTGGGAGAAAGTTTGTGTCAGTTAACTGATACCGTTTATTAATTGTACATTTAAAAATTTGTAACTTTGTTATTTGTAATGTTATTTCAATGAAATTTGGCAGAAACGTTTAAATTAAATGGATAAAAGTATAAAAAAATAACCACTGAGTTTACTTCATTTTTTTCAAAATGGATGCCATTTAAATATTTAGGTAATTCGTTTTGAAATATTTAAATGGCCGCCATTTAAAAAAAGCTGTGCACTCAAAATAAGCATTATTATGTACTAAAGCATGCCATTTACATTGTACTTTTGTATTACCTTCATAAGAATCGTTAAATATGTTTTTATAATTGTATATATTTTACATTTCATTACTCATATTGTTTATTTACAGGTATAGTTGTGGACGATGGAAGGTGATACGACTTGTAAAATTTGCAAGAAAGACACTTATGGAACAGACAGTGCAGTGTTACAAGCAAATGGTGCAAGTGCTATCAACATATGCAGTCAAACCAGAGGAAGTGATGTTGTAGCAGTTGAAGGGTGTAGAGTACATATTGACTGTCGTAAAAGGTTTACCGACAAGAGAAAATGCATTGCAGAGTCAGATGTTGCAAGTGCTTCAGGTGTTAAGAGGACCAGTCGCTTGACCACACAAACTTATGATCTTCAAATTCACTGCCTCTTTTGTGGAACAATTGTAGATTTCTAAGTGATAAATGAGGGAGATCTGTCATCTTTGACAATTTACTCGAAACATATGACAACCTAATGGAAGGTAGCATACATTTGAAGGATTTAGAATCCAATGAATATCTGAAAGAAGTTTGTGATGTATTAGATTCTAAGAAGAGTGAGCTAAGATCTTCCTCAAGGACCAGCCTTCTTTGGCTTGAATATCAATCTGCAGTAGCTACCATTTGTAAACTCATCACTGCAGATCGTTTTGGATCATTTCCAATGCTACTTGAAGGTCTTACAGAAGCCCTGCCCATTTTTGCAGCATCTGGGCATACGAATTACACAAAACCAGTTTACCTTCACTTACAGAACATGACTGAACTTCAAAACACTCATCCTGAAATCTATGCAGTTTTCAATAGAGGTGATCATGTGATACGACGTACTAATAAAATATGGGCGGGATTGCCAGCAGATTTGGTAATTGAGCAGTGTTTAATAGGTCACTCAAGACAAATGGAGGTCTCACCAGAGGTAGTGGTATGTCCGTAATACAAAAAATTACTTGGATGTTGTCAATGCCTGTGTATTCAGAATACAATAACTTAATGCAGAAGCTAACAAACGTTGTATACGAGCATAGCGAACAGCATAAAGATTTGACGCAATCACGAAAGAAACGAGACGAGGAAGATTCAGATAAGATACTTCAGCCACTGAGATCGATTTCACCTTATTCGGACGATACAACTTTGCGAAACATTGTAACTGGTGTCACAGTAGCTAAACATGTGAATGTTGAAACATTTAAAACCATTGGTATGGGACATTGTGAAGAAGATGAAGGGCCAGGAGGTGTTTTCTTGTAAAATGAAACGAAATGGCAAATCAAAAACAATTTCTTCTGTATCATTCATTAAGTTTAAGAAAGAACCCACTAATGACCCCTGTTATTTCAGAGATTGATTATGTCATCTTCTTCGAGGGAAATTGATCTTGCGGAAGTAATGAAATTTGAACTGTGCTCCTTTCCTCCTGCGTTATTTAAAAGTCCAACGGTATTGTTGAAAGCAGACAAGCCAAAGCTATCAATGGCGTTGATAACGCATGTTACTGCAAATAATTCTCAGCCATTTGTAACAGCAGGAGAAGGTGATACGAGTTATGTGCTCGATGGAGAGTCCTTACTGCATCGCCTGCAATGGCATAAAGACAGTACATTCAGGGATATAGCAAAATCTTATGCGTCGTTTGTGACAGCTAATTATGGACAAGGAACTGTAGTTTTTGATGGTTATACATCAGAATACACAATAAAAGACATGTTCGCCGAACAAATTCAATTTTCCCTTCTGTGAACTTCACACCAGATATGACATTCACAGGAAATAAGGAAATGTTTATCACTTGAAAATTATACAAGTCGTATCACCTTCCATGGCCCGCAACTATACACATGTAAATAATCAATATGAATAACGAAATGTAAAATATATAAAATTATAAAAATATATTTAACGATTCTTATGAAGGTAATACAAAATTAAAATGTAAATGGCATGCTTTAATACATAATAATACCTATTTTGAGTGCACAACTTTTTTTAACTGGCGGCCATTTAAATATTTCAAAAAGAATTACCTAAATATTTAAATGCCCGCCATTTTGTAAAAAAAAATAAGTAAAGTCAGTCGTTATTTTTTATACTTTTATCTTTGTATTTTAAACAATGTTGCCAAATTTCATTGAAATAACATCATAAATATAACAAAGTTATACATTTTTAAATGAAAAATAAAAAATTCAACCGCCATCTTGGATTTTGACTGATTTCCTGGGCCGGGATAAATGGGGATTTTAAATATATTAAAATAGACACTTTTTACAATAAAATGCAAAAAGAATCATTTGTGTTGTAATTTTGCCCAGGTCAAGCGAATTTTTACACCATTTTGACTGTACTACAAATCAAATCAAAGTAAAAGGGTGATTTTCCACACATCGGTGAAAAACTTTGGTGTAAATTTATCTATCTTGGCTAACGAATTCCTATTGTAAGTTGTAACACCGTTTGTAATAAATTCTAGAAACGATTCTTCTGTAGGTAGCTAATTAATTCCCTTCCATTGTAAGGAATTATAACGCATCTATCTTTAATAAGTTCTTCCCTATTAACATGTACATATTTTTGGCAACCTTTTAAATAGAAAACTGTTTTAAGTCAAATCGACAAGATAGGACAGGAAAATTCTTGTCTAACAATTCAAGAATTTGTTTCTCTATTGCTAGCTTCATAAGAACCAATGTTAAATTTTATAATTGAAATTTTTTTAATTAATTTTAGTTAGAAGGAGGAAAAAAATTCATTAAAGAGGTGTTAAAAAAAATTTAGTAGTCAATCGTTCAGAACTTACTGAACAAAAAGTAATACAAAAATAAAAAAAACTTTTAAGTTTTAAATAAAATTAAAAAACCAAATAGGCCTAACAAACATTTTTATTTACATAGGTTATTACATATTTAAAGAAAGATGAAAATACAATTTTAATTGCTTTTTATTTCATATTGATAGATCAAATGACTTAGAAGTTTAATATTATAGTAAAGAAATTAATAATCAAATATGTTATACGAAGAGATGTACGTATGTTTCCGAAGTTAAACAATAGATATATCTTCTTTAAATTTGTATAAACGAATATATTGATGATAATATCAAAGCAAATCTTATTAGATTAGATTTTTAGCCTCATTTACGGCATACAAAGTTCAGAAAAGCTGAAGTATACATGTGATTTGTCCTACACTTATAGTAATAGCAAAACGGGAGTGCCGATGGAGGCCAGGTAGTTCGAGGCCAAGCGAGGGGACTTGACCTGGCCTCCATCGTCACTCCCGTTTTGCTATTACTATACAATACATATATACATAATACTTTAATATTTTAATAAATAAAATAGTTTAAACAAGTTAGAACAATAAATATACAAGATATAAAAAAATAATAAATATACAAGATATACAAAAAATATATTACATTATTACAGACAAATCAACAATGTTATATAGCCTCAAGGACTACTTGTCAAGTACTCTCTCACTGAGTAAAATGCCCGCTCAGTGAGGTATCTATTTAATTTTTTTTCAAATTCACACTGGGAATCAATTTTTTTCAAATACTGAGGCAGTCCATTGTACAACTTCAAACCTGAGTAATACACCCCCTGTTCAAATACCTTCAGTTTATGAAAAGGATATTGTAGTATTTGCTGACGGAAGGAATATCCATGCTGGTGCTGACTGACCCCACTCTTGTGGGATTTAAAATAGAGCAAAATGTTCAAAATATAAATACATGGCAGGGTTAAAAATTGGTTTTTTTTAAATATATCTCTACACGAATCTCTATACTTCAAATTACAGATTATTCTTATTATCTTTTTTTGCAGACAAAACATTTTTATGGACTCTACAGAATTACCCCAGATGGCTACGCATATCTAAGGTGTGAGTAAACATAGGCATAATACACGGTCTTAATTGTGGCATAACTGCAAGTTTTTGAGATTGCACGAAGTGCGAAGCACGCAGAGTTAAATTTATTTAAAAGAGAATGGATATGACATTTCCAGTTTAATTTCTCATCAATAATGATTCCCAAGAGTTTTGAGGAGTCAGTGCTTGTAATCATGGTTTCTAAATAAGGCAAAACTATTTTATTTCTTACACATTTTGATCCAAAATGAATCATTTGTGTTTTACTTGGGTTTAATTTTAAACTATTAAAAACCAATCCTCAGCCAATGTCAAGGATTTCTCTAAATCTTTAATGTTTTTTCCAGAAATTGTCAGAGTGGTCATCAGCAAATAATACAGCTTTAGTTTCACCTACATTATATGGTAAATCATTTACATAGATAAAAAACAGTAAAGGTCCCAATATTGAGCCCTGGGGAACCCCTCGCCGATTAATTTGCCAAGACGAATTATAGGACTTACGAGAGTCTGTATATAATACTCTTTTCCTTCTGTTAACTAAGTAACTCTAAAACCAATCGTTTGCTACTCCACGTAAGCCATAATAACTTAATTTACTTAAAAGAATTACATGATCAACACAGTCAAAAGCCTTAGACAGGTCACACATCACAGATGCAACATGACCTCTTTTGTCAATTGAACGTATTATAGACTCAACTAGTTCATAAATAGCAGATTCTGTAGAAAGCCCTTTTCTAAAACCAAACTGATGTTCTGTTAAAACTATATGCTTATCAATTTTCAAATATTTTAGACACTACTGGTATAAGGGCTATAGGGCGGTAATTAGTAATGTCGGTCTTATCACCTTTTTTAAAGATAGGTTTGATATGGGTATACTTTAGTTTCTCTGGAAAAACACCTAGTTCAAATGACTTATTAATTAGAAAGGATAGTGGTTTTGCAATAATATGTGAAGATGTTTTTAATACTAAGGTAGGAATACCATCCCAACCTACAGCTTTAGTATTCTTTAATTTATTAATAACTTTATGAACTTCGTTGGGGGTGGTAGGACTAAGAAACAAAGAATTTGGAAAAGGATTGCTCTTCTTTTTCAGTGCATTAGTCATTCTATCTAGATTTACGTTAGGGTTAAGATTATTTGAAATCCCAACAAAATATTTATTGAAAATGTCAACAATTTCATCTGGGTTCTCAATAACGGAACCTCCACTGTTAAGCTTAGTATTATCATCACATAAGGCATTAATACCACCATTTTCCCGTCGCACAACTTCCCAGACCACTCCAGATTTATTTTTAGCCATTTCAATGTGTCTGTCACTCGCCATACATCTTGCAGCCTGAATGACTCTCCTCAATATTTTACAATATTTTTTATAAAAACTAGTAAGTGCAGGGCAGCCAAGGGTGCGCTGGGTCTTAAACAACATACGTTTTCTCTCACATGGCACTTTAATACCTTGTGTTATCCAAGGAAGTCTCATAGATTTATTTCTAACCTTTACAAGTTTGGGTTGGAATGCTTCTTCAAATGATCTACTAAACTCTTCCATAAAGGTGTCAAAGTTTTTGTTTAGGTCAGACAGAGGAAAACCAATTTGTAATAATTTATTATTTTCTAGAATAGAATTAAAATACTTAATATTCTGTTTATTAAATAACCTTTTAGATCGAAAAATAGGGTTAGTAATTTCTTTGTATTTGAACATCTTTATCTGAATTGAAAGTGCTTTGTGGTCGGACAGGCAAGGTTCATACAATTCACATTTGACTGGTATGATATTTGTAAAGATATTATCAATACAAGTTGCAGATCCAGCCGCCACTCTAGTAGGGGTATCAAAATGAGGGAAAAGGTTATAGGATTTAAAAAGATAAAGGAGTTCATCCTTTTCTCTACTATTATTTAAGAAGTCAACATTAAAATCACCTGTAAAAACGAGGTGTGATTTTTTATTTCTCTTT
This sequence comes from Philaenus spumarius, assembly GCA_018207615.1. Taxonomy (NCBI): domain Eukaryota; kingdom Metazoa; phylum Arthropoda; class Insecta; order Hemiptera; family Aphrophoridae; genus Philaenus; species Philaenus spumarius. Next base: position 24,629 of record JAGFPH010012069.1, on the reverse strand, counting down.
ACTAAAATGCTAAGTATTTCATCCAATTTTTCAAAAAATCTCTTAAATTCACTATTTGGAGCTTTATAAATACATAACAGTGTAATAGAGTAGGTATCACTCTTAATTAGTTCAACTGCTGAATTTTCAAAAACAGATTCTATACTTAAAATATTTAAGCTATCAATAGGTTTGGCTTTAACACCAATTTTTACTAGGATAGAAACTCCACCTCCCAACTTGTTTTTTTCGAGAAAAGCAAGAGATCAATTTATAACCATGTATAGTATTAAGTAAAATTTCATTAAATACTGTTGTCCATGTCTCGGACAAACATATCGCTGTAGGCTTTGTGTTAAATTGATTCAAAAATACATTGAATTCCCCAATTTTATTAAGTACACTACGAATATTATAAGCAAGTATACCGATGCCATATTTGTCCCCCCTTACCCGAGACCCAGTTAACCCCTCCTCCCCCCTTGCATCACCAAACTGATTTTTCTCTCCCTCTGGCTCCTTTACAGGCCAGAACAGCCTCCCCCCTCTCCCCTGAACAGCTTCCAAGGACAAAAAAGAGTTTTGTTCTTGAAGGTGGACCAACTCTTGCTGAATACTGAGAGCCAGGTCACAGTCAGAGTGAGGTTTAGGCTTTACAAATGAGCTGTGTGCCACAATACGTTTAGCTAACACAGATGTTATTTTATTTTTTCCTGATTTTTTTAAATGCAAGCCATGATGAGTATAATCATGTCTCAAGACATACTTATTCACATCACACAGAAAAGCTCTATCACAATTAACAATTTCTATCATAGACTTATTGAAACTATAAATGTCCTTATTTAACAGAGGTTTATCATGTCTGTATGGTATAGTCGACACCATTACAGTTGCATCAACTACACTTGATATTGAGTTTTTCGTTATTTCTATAAGGTTAGAGGCACTCTCAGTGTTAATATCATTTGCTCCACCTGCTATAACAACAAAATCGTTTTTGTTAAAGTTTTCAGTCAGGGAAGCAACATTTTGAACTACCTGTGACAGATTAGCATTTGGCTTTACTATAGAACTAACAGCAAAATTCGGACCTAAAGAGTCCGACAGGAGCTCTGACATCCCTCTTCCATGACTATCAGAAAGTACAAGTACCTTTCTGAGCCTTGTTTTACATAACTGTTTCTTATTTATAATGTTTACAGGTTTTAATTTAGAGTTTATTCTTGGACAATAGAGTCGGATGCGCATTTGTTCTGTCAGGAAACAGCTTTATTTATGGATTACCATCGTCCTCTTCCGTATATACAGCAGAACTTTTTGCAATACTCAAGGCACTCAATATTGTTCTACCAACACCGGAGCACCTTCTTATATGTTCAGACTCAAGAAGTGCACTTGAGTCCATTCAAAATATGTACTCTCCTAACTCTTTGGTCAAAGATATTCTGTGCTCCACGCATAGACTTTGGCTACGAGGCGTGGGAGTGTCGTTTTGCTGGGTTCCGGGTCACGCCGGTATACATGGAAACACTAAAGCAGACCTAGCTGCTAAGGAAGCCACTTTCTTACAGCCTAGCGTGAATAGAGTAATGTCGTCCGACTTTATGTCCTCTTTAAAACAAACCCTGTTTAGACAGTGGGAAGAAGAGTGGGTAGCAGTACAAGGAAATAAACTCCGCCAAATTAAAGATACCGTTCGGCCATGGATAACGTCAAACCGTCAAAGCCGTCGAGAGGAAGTGGTGGTTTCTCGCCTACGCATTGGCCACTCTGGGTTAACTCATGGGTTTCTGATGCGTCGGGGGGATCCGCCGCTTTGTCCTTACTGCTTAAACCTTCTTTCTATTAAACATATACTTTTAGATTGTGAAAAGCTGAAATATGTTCGGAAGAGGTTTTGCCTACCAAATTGCATTCAGAGGATGCTGGGTGATGACTCCCAAACCATTAATATGGTGCTAGCATTCCTCCATCGGTTGAATGTAATAGGAAAAATTTAAAAACAATATACATTTATTTACGAACTTTAAATACCATGTTTAGATTTATTACTTGTTATTTTAATTAGAGTTTTATTCATTGTTATGTTACAGGGCCCTTTACAGCCCTGTGACAAGTTGTTATTATGTAATTATTGTTGTTATCGTTGTAATTGTATCGTGTAGTGTCTGTAGTAAATAAAAGTTTAATTTTATACCTGTGAGTGTGATAGTATGAGCATTATACGAATGCTCTTAGTTATCCAGGCGATAATAACCACCTAGGGTTTTCGCCTTTAAAAAAAAAAAAAAAAAAAAAAAATTATACATCTCTGCTCAGTACTGTATGGATCTTCTGGAAGTGAATTACAATTTGATTCCTTTGTCCTAATCATATTTTCTGATTTCGTTTCTGGAACAATATTTAATGTATCAAAGCGGTTCCTGATTTCCAAGTTGAAACACTACAAACAGGTGTACTGGGCAAAGATCTACTAACAAGGTTTTCTGCATTTTTGGCAGAGGAAACACTCTTTAATTTCCTTATTTCAGTCTTTAGTATATTATTTTCTACCACTAATTCATTATTTCTTGCTTCCTCTGCAAAAACACTTTCTGTAGAAATTTCATATATTTCTTTTTGATTAGAAAGCTGTTTCTTCAACAATTCATTAACTTTATTACTATCTAATAACAAATCTTCCAGATTAGAAATTTTGTCAAGAGAGTCACTCAGGCAGCATAGACACTCTGATGTAAGAGCAATCATGTCAGCAACCACAGCACGATCATTACATTCAACAATATTTTTAAATACCTCGTAAAAGTCAATTGCCAGTGGTTCCACGGCATCATTAAAGTTATCCAAAGCAGCAAGGCCATACATACCACCCTCAACATTATCTCTCATGGCAGCTCGCGTTTTTACCATGGCGAAAAACAGACACTAGCACAACACCAGCGAGAGAGCGGTTTTACAACAAACAATAACCTAATTTGCCAATAAGCAAACAAGACAAATCTATTAAAACTTTTAACAATGAAAATAAAACTTTTAAGTATAACACATATAATTAAAACCTATTACAACTTTTAACAATAAAAATAAAAATTTTAAGCATTACACGTATAATTATTATGGTATAATAATTTCAATTCAATTAATTACAACGGATAAACAAAATCCTATGGGATATTTCCTAAAAGCTATTCAAAGTCTTTAACCCCAATAAGTCAGATTTTAAAGAAACAAATAAAATGCATTACTTTTAATATAAAAGAAAATCAAGCACTCTTTCAAATAATTATTCCAATTTAAAACACAGCATTAATATTATTAAATCCAATATTCATAAACAGATTCAAACTATTTGTTTATGAATTTTATCACATAGACATTATTCATGATCCCAAATACACAATGTCTATAAATGAACAAATGTTTATCAAGATCAAAACCAACTGTCTTATCTTGTTCAATCAAAAGTCAGGTACAAAATCTAGAGTACAAGACTTGCAAACTTAAAATAACTGCAGGTCAGTTATATTGTTTTTGTCAAATATTTACGTTTATAGTAACAATTTTTTTAAAGAAAACTTATGGTTGTGCAGTTGTTGTTAATGTAGTTATTTAGGTACAAACCCGAGTCCAAACAGTCCACTACTCTTGCGGTATAACACTTATACATATAACACTTATAACATATAGAAGCCTATATAACATATAGTTATAGAAGCCTACATTAGTTGTATAACTAATATTTATGAAAATCAACTTCACAAGAAATTTTAATGATTGAAGTTGTAATCATAACCCCAAAATATAAATCTACGCCTGGTTTTGTTTAAGAATTACAGATGATGGGCGAAATCAGCTGTTATATTATATTAGCTAATTCTTATGTGTTAATTTGATTGCTATGGTAATAAATGTAAATGTATTAAGTATTCCCTCTCCACGCTCTGACTTGTGACTATGCAAAAAGTTTGCGTGACGCGATATTTCAGAAACATAGTCAAGCGAAAGTGCCCAACGGGCCAGTAGAAGTTATCACTTCAAAAAAATTTTAAGTTTTAAATAAAATTAAAAAACCAAATAGGCCTAATAGAGACTTAAAAGGGGAGAATAATAATCAACTAAATAAAATTTTAAAATAATAATTTAACATAAAAAAGGGAGGTTTAAAGTAATTCTTGGAACAAAAAAGGCATATAACTTTTAAAATAAATTGAAATTCAAATAAGAGAAAATAGGAGAAAATAGCTAAGGTAATAAAGAAAAATTATGCAAGGTTTCAACAAAAGGTCATTTTAAAAGCGGAGAATAAATAAAAAAGGGAGAATTTTCCAAATCAACTAAAAGGGGAAATAAAGATGAAAAGGTATTTCAAATTATGTAACATGGTAAAAAATAGTTAAAGGTATTGGTAATATCACGTGAGATGTGAGAAACGTCCAAATGGGGGGAACCAAAATATCAAAATCGGGAGCGCAAAGTTAGGCTTCAGACGATATCTGGAGAACCAACGCAGCTACCGAAAATCCGAAGTCAGTTTTGTCCATTTTGGAACAATCTGAGAAGATAGAAGAAAGAAAATTTAAAATTAAATAAATTCCAGGAAAATAAATTTCAAATTTGAACAAAAACTTTCGGAGCGGATAGCATGGTCAATAATGGGACAACTACTACAATTCAAAAAGCTACGTGAGCAGAACAATATCACTCAAAATTGTTGGGAGCAGAACAAGGTCGTCACGAACAATATGAGACCATCAAATCCAAATTTGGGCCAAGGAAGAAAACGAAATGGCGTATTCGGAAATTCAAGGCATAAACATTGGATTTTCAAGAAATGACAAGAATCGGCTAAATAAACATTCCAGAGTCCGACTAGGCGAGTAGGGCTAATAATTATTATAAAAAAACTAAAATAATGCGATATTGAAGAATTAACCACCGATTTACTAATTTTGAAGTTACAGGATGAAATAAAAAAATCAACGAAGCTTCTAAACCAAAAAAGAATAATTAAAACGGTTGAAATAAAAGTTTTGCCAATTTTAACAATGGGAAATCTCTTTACTAAAGGTGGGGGCAAGAAACTTACAGTTAGAGGTTTTCATGTTAGTTGAGTCTGAGATACCATAGCGACACCACGTTCTTCTTAGATCCAGAAAGGGCTTTCCAGAGGCTAGCTAAGAGAACGACTACCTTTGAATACACGCAAAAGCAACGTACTTCATCAACATAAGCCAGAGAAAGTAAATCTTGAAGAAAACACGGTGTGCTGGCTTTTCCAAAACAAAACTCCGGTAAAGAGTAACTTTCTGTATAAATCGTTCTACATTTCAAATTTGGAACTCCGAGGGACTTGGAAGATTTCCAGAAAGCCAATTGTACAAGAAGAAGGATTCAGGATAGAGGACCAAAAATAGAACGTCTTGTTGGATTGTAATTGTTTATTAATCAAATAAACAATTATTTCAAAAGAAATACAACAATGTAAGTTATTATATATAAAAAAATATGACATTCCCTTTAGTTTTAAAATATTACAATTATTTATAAAGCAAACTAAACCCACCCTGATACAAATAACAAATCCCACCATGTTGCTTGAATTAAGTTATTTAAACTTTACAAAGTACAGTAATTACAAAAGAGTGAAACAACATTTAAAATGACAAACGTTTGGTTACATACAACAGTAACATTTGCATATAATATACAGAAACAATATGAAATCTTAAATTAACATAAATAAAATTATATGTCAATATGTAAGTATACCTTAGTGTACAGCTTTGGCCAACTTACATATTTAAATATATCTAATCAAAAGAAATGAATTTGGAAAATTAAACAAACATAAAAAAATAAGCTAGAATACAAAAAATGAAATTGATTTTTGTGACATCACTTATATTTTAAAATAATTTTGATGAATCCCTTGGGGATTGTTTTAAACGAAAAAATTCTAGCTATCCCATCCAATTAATTTAAACAATAACCTAGTCATGGCTTAACAAACATTTAAATACAAGTTCAAATATTACTAACGAAGTAAACAATTTATAAACTGCACAGTTACATAATTACAGATTTTGAAATAAATTTTTTTTAAATAAATAAATCACTGGAAAAGATTATAACTTGCACAGGCCTTCATTAAGTAGGTATATGATATTAGTTTGCTTTAGAGCACAGTTCAAAAATAGGTCCCTTTTAAATTAAGTTTATTCTTCTTTAAATGCATTAATTAGTTTCTTGACCAATATCGTCACTATATGTTACACTACTTCAAACCTTCACCACATAAATGGGCCTTTACTAAGAAAGTTTATGATGGTAGTTGATCAAACATAGTTCACAAATAGGTCATCAGCTGTTTGAGGTGAAGTTAAACTTGCATTATTGGTTGCAAATTCTGGGTAAAACAGCTTCCAGTTTAACACTGAATAAAAAAAATAAACGGTATCAGGAAACTGACACATACTTTCTTCCTCATTATAGGAACTTAATGCATTTTTAAGAGTAATTTTCCCATAAAAATCCATAAAATAACGAAAAAACCAACTTTTCTCAAAAACGGCTGAAACGATTTTGATTAAAGTTTTAAAGTTTATAGTACTTTAGGTCCCTAATAAACTATAAAATTTTAATTAAAATCGTTAAAGCCGTTTTTGAGAAAAGTTGATTTTTCCGTTATTTTAAGGGTTTTTTATGGGAAAATTACCCTTAAAAATAAAAAATTCACAAAAATGAAAAAAAAAGCCTGGTACCTCCATGCAAAATTTAATCAAAATCGGACGACTGGTTTAGGCTCTAGGTCTCATAACATCCACACAGACAGACACAGACATTACTCCGAAAACCACTTTTTTAGGTTCAGGGGACCCAAAACGGATATTTCCACCAAAAACTCAAACTCGAAAATTTTGACGAATACAATACTTTCTCCATAATATACTATGGTATAGGGGGAGAAAGTAAAAATATATGTATTTAGAATTAGGCCACTTGTATTTGGAGGCACATGTAATAAACTTTGCATCCTGTCTTGCACAAAAGTTGCGTTTGATTGTGCACGTTTTTCTTGGTTTAGGCTTGTGTTAGGCCCAATTAGCTCGTTTTAAAACTTTACAATTATTTTAGGTTGGATTCAGTTTTGAAGAACATGTTATACACTACAATAATTAATGAATTTACTTTTAAATGTTCCTATCATAAGTTAAACACTGTTTGAGATATTTTTAGGCTATAGTTTAAAATCTAGGTTATTCTAACGAAGTTATCAATGACTCTAATTAAATGTATTTTTCAAAGAAGATAACCAGATCTAGGAATTTAAATTAGGTACTCAAACAACAAAATTATAGACTTATTAAGTTTGTTAAATTATGTATATTTCTAATGCATACTATGAATTAAGCATATGCTCTTAATGAAAAATGCTACATTACTCCTTTAAGTACAAGAAAGATACATGAATAATTCAGCCATTATTTAAGAAGTAGGCCTATATGTAATCGCATGTAAATATTATCTGGAAATCACTGATCCCCATTTACGTGAGATTTCAATTAACAACGTTAATTATGATTGCTGCTGCACCACGAGAACATTCTACGCAGCGTCTGTGGTCGTTGTGTGTCTTTGAATGTAAAAAAAAAAAACAAATCGCCATTTCATATTCTGGTTCAATGGTAGAACTTTCTGGAAGGAAAGGCATGGCTTGGTAAGGACTTGCATGCGATCTGGCGGTCGGAAGGTGACTCAGCGTCTAAGTTAAGGTTGGGCGGAGAAAGGTTGTTTTTGTATGATGTGACGTTTACGAACATAACACTAATTTAAAATAATAAAAAATCGCGCGTTATTGGCTATATGGCTAATTTAAGTTGTTTAATTTAAAATAATTTTAAAATTGCGTGCGTGTGATGTCAAGTGATGTATCATACTCTAATGGAAATTTACTAAATGATTCATTTACAGATAGCGTCAAACTCCGTTTAAACTTTATTTACTTAGACTAGGTTGTTGCACAGTGGCTCCATACTTTTATCTTTATTTACTTATCTTATCTTTATTTTACATAATTACTCATCAATCATCCCTGAGTGACAGACTCATTAAAAATACTCGGTTTTTCTCAGTGACCTTTGACCCTCATCGATCATTCTTTATCAATGACCTTTGACTTGTCTCGAAATAGTGCACTTATATCTACTAACCTTTTCGCATAACCTTTCCATAAAAAATCGAGCGTTATTGCTAATTTAAGTTATCTAATTTAAAAATTGCGCGCGTGTGACGTCAAGTAAATTTCAATGGAAATTTACTAAATGATTCATTTACAGGTAGCGTCAAACTCCGTTTAAACTTTATTTACTTAGACTAGGTTGTTGACGCAGTGGCTCCATACTTTTATCTTTATTTACTTATCTTATCTTTATTTTACATAATTACTCATCAATCATCCCTGGGTGACAGACTCATTAAAAATACTCGGTTTTTCTCAGTGACCTTTGTTCCTCATCAATTATTCTTTATCAGTGACCTTTGACTTGTCTCGGAATAGTTCACTTATATCTACTCACCTTTTCGCATAACCTTTCCATAAAACATATGCTAGACATACTTGCTATTCTTATAGTATTCGTTATTATTATTCATCATTAAAATAGAGAAATAATACTTGAAAGTTTTTGGAATATAGTGTCACAGTGTGAAACATGCTTACGAAACTAGTTAAGTGTTTTCTTAAAGTCATTTTAT
>JAGFPH010012069.1:4906-15793 GCA_018207615.1 Philaenus spumarius | reverse complement strand
ATATCGACTCCCAACCACCGCCGAACATCATTGATTAGTTTATACTTACTTTTGATGAGGTTCACATTTTTGGCCGCCATCTTGGATCCGCCATATTGGAATGAACTTTTATTTTTTAAATGTAAAGGTAAGGTTGTGACCCATCATTTCGAACTATTTTTTTTGGTAGAACACGATGCCGCAATCGGTTTTTAATTATCTGCTTTCGTTCTTGAGATATTAACAATTTTGTAAAAAATTAAAATTTTCAAAAATTCCTTGCTTATTAAATTTTTTTTAACATCGACCCTTTATCATCAGATATCATAGTTTGGTAGTAGCTTATAGATTTTTATTCAGTTTTAAATTTGTACTGCCATCTTTAGTAAATTTGTTTGAATTCAGTGTTTAACAACTTTTCTCTGCGAAACTGAAGATGGCAGTAAACATTTATAACTTAATAAAAATCTATAAGCTACTACCAAACTGTAATATCTGATGATAAAGGGTCGATATTTTTTTTTTAAATTGAATAAAACAAGAAATTTTTGAAAATTTTCATTTTTTACAAAATTGTTAATATCTCAAGAACGAAAGCAGATAATTAAAAACCGATTGCGGCATCGTGTTCTACGGAAAAAAATAGTTTGAAATGATGGGTCACAACCTTACCTTTACATTAAAAAAAATAAAAGTTCATTCCAATATGGCGGATCCAAGATGGCGGCCAAAAATGTGAACCTCATCAAAAGAAAGTATAAACTAATCAATGATGTTCGGCAGTGGTTAGGAGTCGATATCTTAAGAAATGCGGAAAAAATTAGGGGGGGGGACATTTAAAACTCATCCTGTATATGTGTTCGCACTCTAGCGGCCGCATTTTAAGTTCGATTTGGTTCAAATTTGGTAAACATGTTGGTTGGATACGTTGCTCGGACGAGTTCGTTAGCCAAAAAAATCCAACAACCGGAAGTTCGTTTTTTGACCGGAAGTAACTATTTTTTGAGATTTTTACTACGAGAATCAAATTTGTTTAGAGTTTTTTCTAAAAATATAATTGTAGGATGTTATTCTGCACATTTTGTTTTTTTACGCGACCTTATAGGTGGCTTGGTTCCCCCAAAATCGATCAAAACGTAAAATACCATTAAAGTACCCGGTTCGAAGCCTAAGTGGTGCAAACTCGCGAGGCCACTAGGTGCAAACAAATTCTTCTAATACATTGCGTACACACAAACAGCTGTTCAACGCCTTCGTGAGTAGACCTATTTCCCAAATTGTTGGTTGAAACCCTAAAACATAGGCATATAAACTTAATTTTGGAAATTTGCTCAACTCACGTCAGCTTTCCAGGTGCGTTGTCGAATTATTTTTATACCAAACAGTGTTTCCATTGGTTGTAACTTATAATTAGGTTAGTGGACTGTATCTTTGTTTTAATTCAAATAGGTGTGTTAGGTAGGCCTAATGTAGATTATCTCTTGGATTGAATTCTGATGTTTCTTCCTAATAAAATTAAAAGTCTTCCATCTGATTCAATAAGTAATAAATAGGTTATAGTAATATAAAGGTATAAATAGATATATGAAATTAAATGGTTAGAAGTTTTATTAGAGGGAGTGCTTTTAGAAAACTAAAGACACAGAACCTGAAAAAAGAAAGAATAAAGAAAAGAAAAAGAAATGTAACAGAATAACAATAATGAAACATTTGTTTTTTCATATAAAGTTAAAATAATTGCTTTCTTGATAATTAATTGTATTTTATGAATACCAAATAGTATGCGAATGTGGTATTACAAAATATTAAAATTTTTTATCGAAATATTTGAACAGTTATTAAAAAATACTTATTTTTCAGACTTATCAAGGTTTTGGAAGAGACCAATTCGATAATCTCAGAAGTAGAATACTGCTTACAAAATGTGGTAACTGGCGTAATGGTAGTATACAATGCCTTAGACGGAACGTTTACTGAAGTACAGACAATGAATGATACATTTCATTTGGTAAATCCTGGCTTTTACAGAGTAAATACCAATTTGACTGTACGAATATGTGTCCACATGTATTCCATCAGCAATGTAGAATTTTCAACAATTTTACTGGAGTTGTCGAAAATACATGAAATACCCTTCTATAGACGTTTTATTTCTGCGTTGACGCCACGCATTTTAATAAATTGTTACCTAGCTTCGGAAAATAAGTATAATATTTCTAAGTTTGTGAATTTCACTTATAATGATTATGTATTGGCAAAAAACATTTTCAACTTTTTAGAAACCTTTCTTTACCAAATCTTATTCGTCACTGCAACTATTTCAATACTAGGAAATCTTCTCATATGTGCGGTTATTATTAAGTACAAAACTATGCAAAATTGTCCCAATATGTACGTGTTCAACCTAGCTCTGGCTCACATTGGGATGTTTTCTACGGGGCTGTATCTTGAACTAGTAAATCCGAAAAGCCTTGACAAATGGTAAGTGCAAACTATATTTTTAACTACATGAAATTAAATATATTTATTGCTTAAAGATGTACAATCTCATAGCAGCAAGTTGTAATTACTTATATTTAAAAAAATAACTTGATTAGAATAAACAAAACGAATTCTTATAATAGTAATTAATAAAAAGCAACCAAAACCAATTATTATAACAATTATTAACATAGAAAAGTATATACTACAAATTATTTCTGTTTTTGATGTAATCTCTAGACATTTAAAAACTAATTTGATTTTCAATGGTAAAATGGTTTGCTTGAATCTCGTAGTCTGTGGCACAAAAGAATCGTATTTTTTATCACATATTGTACCAACTGCCAAAATATTTATTATGTTTCTGAAATATTAGTACTGTCACTCATGTACTGCTTTGCAAATTATTTATATCTGAATAATTTAAAGACTGCAAAGTCTGAAGAAAATGAATATTATCTGAATCAATTTTACACAGTTTGCAAACTTGTCAACATTAAATTTTAATAAATGGTTTCTACAGTATTGTTGCAAAATAATTTCTTACAAGTGTTTACTTGCAAGACATTATTGTGCAACAGTTCTTTGTTTACTTAAGGGTTTTGTAATTTTAAAATATTCTTCAACTCTACAAAAAGTTCTGATACATTTGACTTGAAAAATTCTTGTAAAACTAATTTCGTAACATTTTTTAAAGACAACTTGTTGCGCAATCTAGCTTGTTGAGCTTTGTGAACATGCTTAAAGCTTTTTATGAAATTGGGAAACAAAAATGGAAGCAACAACTATTTAAAATGTAAACTTACTTTTGAAAGACCCGGTGTATTGAATCGCCCTTTTTACGTCTTCATGTACATTTGAAATATTACTTTTTGCATCAGTAATACATATATGTAATTCTCTCTTTTAACATAGGGTCCCTTTCTTAATCAGCGTCATGTCCTTAACAAGTCTTGAAGTTAACATTTGGACTACGGTGGGAATCACGGTTGATCGTTATGTAGCTATTTGTCATCCGTTCCTAGCTAGAACTGTTTCCACACAAAGCAAAGCTGTTAAGATCAACATCGCTATTTGGATTGTATTGTTTTTTCATTCGTTTTTTTCGTAAGTATGATTTTATTTTGAATTTATATTTTGTGAATAAGTATGTCTTTTTCGGTAATGTCTCTTTATTCAGTGTGATTACAAATTTAGATACAAAGTTTATTTAGGTACGATGCAGCGTTCAAATCTGCTAAGTCCTATTATTTTATGCGTCAGCCCATCCAGGGCGTAGCTATTGTGGTGTTATACTGGTCCACAACCTTATAGACATCCAAAAATAGATAAAAACTAAAAGTTTTTTACAAAATGGGTTAGGTTTAACAAGGAAATCTGAGTTTGAATATTGCGTTTTTTACATATTCATTTTTTTCTTTTCAATCATTGACTAAAAATTTTAATTCTGAACTGATTTTATACGTTATGATTGTTAATATAAAGATTTTTTTCTAAATCTACATACTCTGCTGCGTTCTACTCAAATAGTTTTATTTTATTTTGAGACATAATAATCGAATGTTTATTATTATAATAATATTATATCTGTTTGTATCCAAACATACACAATGCCTACTAACATACTATGTAGGCATAAACATTTCAATTAATTGTAATCAACATAAATGTCATCTACCTATGAATACATTTTTTTAACCAAAGTGTCAGTAATATGACGGTATCAAAATTGTTTGCATTTCATAATTCGCCAGTGCTCTACAAAGGAATACTGGGAAATGTAAACTTCCTATAAACTGTAGCTCAAAAACCTTAAATTTATTTTAAAAAACTACAACTAAATTTGAAAGTTATAACTTTTGTTGTGAAACAAAATGGGCTAAGAGAATTTACTCGTGTCATTTTATTTATTCATTTAAGGTTTTTTAGTTATTTTCTTTTAAAATGTTTAAATGGCTGACATTTTGAAACGAGTTATAGGACCGAGTTGATTTATCCAATCAAGATAAAAATTTCAAGTTAACTGATTAAGCCGTTCTAAATTTATAAATTATTTAGTGGTGGATAGCTATAAAATACTGAAGCTATGTTCCAGACATATGTTTATATTAACGCTGTTCTTTATTTTAATCCATTTATCCACTGCTACAACTATCTCTTCGCATTACAGAATTCCTCTATATATTCTGACGTCAGCATGCACGTCTTGTTTTGCAATGTGTTTACCCTTTACAGGTGTACAGTCCTATCGCCTTCAATGCTCCAGGCATGGGTATTATAATCGTAATCATCTTCTACATCTTCTACAGTGCTACTGCGAACTTAATACTGTTCGTATTGCTGCCGATGGTTATTATAATAGTATTGTATGTTTTTATCGTCTGGAGTATTTGGAAGTCGTCAAAGCTAAAAGGATCCAGCAACACTCGGGGACAATCAACGACTGGGAAGAGCCTCAAACTATCGGGTAACTATAATTTAGTAATGTTTTTAGCTTTTAAATTGTTATACAATATATTTTATATGCAGCATTAACTTAGACTACACGAAGGCGATACGCTTAGAGTGTTTTCTGAATAATATATTTGTTGTTTGTACAATACTTTATAAATTCAGTTGACATACGGTGACATTTAGTGAATTTCAACAGTTAAAATGAGGAACTGCAAATGATGAGATTGCTACCTCAGGTTTTTTACAGAGATATGTAAACGATGTAGTGTCATTCAACCCTTCATCACATTAAGTAGTGAAATATAGCAAAACTTCTAAAGCTAATGTCCATAAAACTATTCATATCTTGACAACTTGGAAGTGAGGAAACCACCGTTAGTTCCGCCCTTTTATTACAAACAACTAAAGTCCGGGTTTGCTAGACAGGTCTTAACTATTATGATTAAAGATAAAATATATTACACACAGTTTTCAGAAATTCCCGACCTCGGAAATGAAATCATATACAACTTAAACAGTTTAACGTCTTGTTCATCAGACAATTTATATGTAAAAAATTTACTCTTTTTGTATTTAGTAATAATAAAAACATATCAGAACAATGAAAACAAATACAATTCAAATTTAATTTAGAGAAGCATGGTGTATGATGCATAAAATATATCTATCAAACTACGCGATTTCAAAGGAATGAGTTTATTCGTAAATAAAAAACAACATATAAATTTATAATTAGTTTTGTTGGATATCCTGTGGTCACAGTAACTACTGTAACTAACAAGACAGTATAGGCACTACTGATTACTACTACTGACGCAACAAAGATACTCAGGACTGAGTAGGATACTGATTTGTGAAGCCGGATTTCGGTTTTGAAATATTGACTACTCATAGGCGGATTTCGGTCCGAGCTGTCGCGGGACCTTTTCTAATTTATCCTAGTGAATTATTAACTGTATTTTCAATTGTTTTGATATTTGTTATTCCCCTATGGAAACCATGGTATTGTGAGGGTTGTATTAAGGTATGTTTTCTTTTCTCTCCATTTCAGTGTTTTTATTTGTTTTTGTGATGTATAGTTCTTTATTTTTTTATTCCTGTATGTTTATTATCTCCCTTTATCATATTTTTAAATGTTATGTTTGTGAAATTAATGTATAACTTAAAATCATTTCTCAATAAAATCGAAATCATATACCAGATTTTAAGTTTTCTTATTTTTCTAACCCCTATGCTATACCCAGTTTATTATTAATTTGTCAATGGAATCGTAACCACCCAATTAACTTGTTTTAAATTTATCGCCTCCACCATGCACGATGGATTGAAAGTTAAGCCTACACCATGGAAGGGGGTTTCATTTTAATTGCATTCACCATGTAAGATGTGTGAAAGATGTAAGACGTTAATGTAATAACATTTAGAAATTTAACTGAATTTACTTACAAAGGTTAAATTTACGTGGTACTACTTTGAAATGAAAATTGTACTTAAGAAACTGTACAAATTATTTAATATACAATTTCTTATTATTCAATTTAAAAATTGACTCTTTCTCTAAATTTGATTTAATCATAAGTTACCATGAATTTACTAAACTAACTTCTCGCTAATATTTTTATAATTATTAAATTTTATGTATAATGTGCTAAGAAAAACTATTAATTATATAAATTTATGTTTCTTACCGTCATAGTCATCCAAATCTTAGTTTATGTAGTTTTGTTACAACTGTTTCACGATTGATCGCATTTTTAAAACACTGCACACGAAACATATTAAAATACAAAACACACACAGTTACCACACAATAATTAATTATACGTCCATTGGTAACAATGGTATGTCCATTAATTTTTATTGTGTCGTTAAAAATAAAACAACACACATAAATACACAAAACGTCCGACATATTTATAACTGTTTGTCCAACAGAATACATCACAATTAATTCATTATTTTAAATGATGGACATCTGACAATCAGGTTGCCAACTGCAAAGAACAGGTTATCCCGATTACGACTAATTCTATACAGCCGAATTGATTATTTCTTCATAGATAGGGTTTGCTGTAAAATTTACTTGGGAATTTTAAATTTTGGAATGTTCTTATCGTAATACATCTTTTGGAAGATACATCTATTTCTTTTAATCTGTTCATATGTTTACCTTTTCTACAGAGGTGTGAACAATTTCCAGGCTAATGATATCATTGCATTTGTGATCAGTATTAACTATGTGATCGGCGTATAGGGAGTTCGTGGGAGTTTTATTGAGGGATTTGATATGTTCTTTATATCAAAAAAGTCAATAAAAGTTAAGAAAAAATTAATTCAATATCTATCTATCTATCTATCTTTTTGCAAAGCTGCATCCTGTTTGACCTATGTAAAATGATTCGCATTCGCCACACTTAAGTTAGTATATGCCAGTTTTGTCTAAAGCTGGGATGTTAGGAACTTTGTGTTATCAACCGAAAGTTATTTTTGGAGACTGTTATTAGGTTTGAATGCTACAGTATAACCTTGTTTACTAAAGGTGCTGTGGGCTATTGTTCCAGCAAGTTTGTCTAATGATACATACTTCTTGTCTTTAGGTTTCTTAATTACGAAACCTGCTTTTAAGCTTTCGGTTTAATTTATCGATGGTAGGCCTATCTATACTGTAACCATTTTCCTGCAAAATTAATTTAATAGTGTTAAATTCAATGTCGTAGTTATCTTTTTTTAGTGGTCTATTTAAAAGTCTGTGTATCATGGGATTAAAAGCGACCGTTTTATGTGAGTTGGGGGAGATTAGAGTTGGAATGTATTACTTGATCAGTGTAGGCTGGTTTACGATATATATTGAAGCTGTGGTTTAAATTTGTTCTTGTAACTGTAAAGTCTAAAAATGTATGCTCTTATTGTTTTCTATTTCGGAGGTAAACTGTAAGTTTGTGTGCACTGAATTAAGGTATTTGTTAAAAATTCCTATTTGTCTACTGTTACCTTTGAAAAAATATAGAACGTCATCAACATACCTGTACCAGTAGATAACTTTCGAATGATGTGAGTTTTTGTCCGACTAATCAAAACTATCTTTGAAGTTATCCAAAAACACTTCTGCTAATATGGGAGAAAGAGGGCTACACATAACTAGGCCCTTGTTCTGCGGGTAATATTTATTATCGAACATAAAATAGTTCTGGCCCAGTACTATTTTAAGTAATCGCACGAGTTCCCCTAATTCGACTGCGGCCAAGAGTAGTAGAGAAGCAGGGATTCTGCCCTAAAAGTGTTACCAAAGATCACCACCAAGACCAAAGGGGTCACCTCAAAGTCAAAGGTCACCTCGGCTAATTGAGCTTGATTAATTGGTCACGCCCGATCGAGCGTGTATTGATCACGTGATCGCATTGTGTATACTTAAGAATCGTATTTACTTATGTAAATAGTTACGGTTCGTTAGGAAAAAGTTACGGGTGATTGATAAAACGTTACGCTTCATTGGAAAAAATATACGGATCGTTAATAAAATGTTATGGATCATTTAATTGACGTTAGTAGATGATGTGCAAGTGGGTTCTTTAAATAAATTACATTTTCACAAACAAGTGTTATAAGTATATATATTTTGTATAGAAAATTCCAATATAATGTAAACATTGTCTTGTACATTATGTTTCAAAATTTTAATTACAATTACATATAAAAGTGATATAATGTATATGTTTTTTATATAAATCTCTAATATAATTGTTGTGAACACATGTAAGTTAGCACATTTCCATCTAAAAGTGTTATAATGTATGTGTTTTTCATATACAACTCTAGCATTATGTTAAAATTGTCTTGTACAGTATGTCTCAAAAATTTAATTAAATTTTCATATAAAAGTGTGATACAAAAGTGTTATAATGTATGTGTTTTTAATATAAAACTCTAATATAATGCACAAAACAACTCGAGCGATAATGAAACGCGAGCAACGCAATCTAGTGTGTCTTTTTAAAAACGTTTCTTAAAAACATGTTAATTATAGAGTTTACAATAATTAAAATTGGTAAGTAAAGTATGTTTCAAAAGTTAAATTATATTTTCATATGTTAAAGTGTTATAATGTATATGTTTTATATAAAACGAGAGCAACGCAATCTAGTGTGTCTAATTTTTTATACGTATTGTAAAAACATGATAATGACAGCGTTTATAATTTAAAAGTGTTAAGTAGAGTATGTTTCGAAAGTTTAATTATATTTTCATACACATTAAGTTTAGATATTTGTATATGAAATTCTAATGTAATGTACAACTATTTTATATAAACATTTAGTATAATATTTTCATGTTATAGTATATGTAACTATTTTTTATGAAAGAACTCGATAAATTTAAAACTCGCAATCTAGTGTGTATAAACGTATCTTAAACTCATGTTAATGGCGGTGTCTACAATATTTAAAAGATGTAAGTACATTATGTTTCGAAAGTAAAATTATATCTTCATATTATGTTAAGTGTTATAATGCATTTGAATAAATGAAAAAATGCTTCTATTTTGAAGAAAAAAAATACTAACACAATTTGCTCGCATTAAGCGGCAAATGATCATAAGACCGTCTGCCCGGTTGGCACACTGCCTTTGACAACTGAGCATTTATCACACACAAATACTTAATTTAAATTTACAAAAGTAACTTAAATAATAATAATAATATAAAATATCCAACACACAAATTATGCACCTATTTCAAATGTAAACCCACACCCCCCAAAAACAAAACAAAAGCAAAGATCATAAAGCTGCAATTTAATAACTAAATTCTCTAATAAAATTCCGCCTGTACTGCCATGCCTGCCTCAGATCCTGCAAGCCGCACCCAATCGTCACCATTTAAATAACCTAAGTACTTTTCTCTAGTTAACTTCGTCAAATCAAACCATCCTATTCATGTCTTTCGCAAAATTGCACACCTAGCCACAAAACGAATCAATTTCTTCTATATTACACAGTAAGCAATTATAATTTGTATTTTTTATTGACAGTTTTTAATTCAGATGAAGCAATTCCCCTAGAAATTTAAAAACCCATCTAATTACATTTAAGTTAATATCATTAATAAAATATGCCCTGTCTTTTAACTGAGAACAAAGATTTCTGTACGTCGAGTGATGAATGGAAGCCTCAGCTGATCGAATACACCTTTGCTCCATATTAATTCTTATCGTATTTAGCAATCCGAGCTGACTCCCCCACTCTCCCTGCAACCCAGGCTAGACATCAATGCAACAGAATGCTTCTCAGCCAACAATTGCCATTCCCTAAACCAACACAAGTTTTTACTTATAATTTGCTTAGCTTATATGTTTGAAGCCGTTTGGAGACATTTTAAAAACCCTTAACATATGTATATTATGTGCAACTTCAATGTAAACAAATAAATCTGTTCCTGGTGTGTTTCTATATATAATATATAGCTAGGGGTATTTGGTAGAATTCGTTTGATGAAAACACGCAGCAACTGTTCGACTGTGTTATATTGGCGGTATCCCCAAACGGTATCCCAAACCGCTCTATAGCATTGAAATTTTGAAGTTAACGGCACGCATTTATTCCAAATTTAATTTGCTCAAACATTATTTATAGCTGTTTTAGAAGCAGAAAGCTTTTGACTTAGATGTGTTTGGAACGAAAATGAAGATGTAAGAACCAAACTCAAATATTTATAATTATTAACACACACTATTTCCTCCCTCTTATAACGCCCTTTTCGTTTACCAAACTACCCCATTTCTAAAAACCATTATTTTAGAATTTCTAAGTTAATCTTTAACTTCCAGGTGGCACAATAGTTTCCAAGTTATTGATCATATACTGCAATGTTCTTATAATGCATATGTTTGAATTTAAAGTTTAATTAAAAGTGTAACATATATTATAACTTGAAAATATTGTACTAAATGTTTGTATAAAATAGTTGTACATTTTAT
>JAGFPH010012067.1:13739-25488 GCA_018207615.1 Philaenus spumarius | reverse complement strand
AATACATTTTTGGGTGTCATTAAAATTGTATATATATATATATATATGTATAAATACGTGTTCGTACTCTATCGGCCTCATTTTAAGTCCGATTAGTTTCAAATTCGGTGCACACGTTGGTCGTCTACGCCGCTCGGACGAGTTCATTGACCAAAGAAATCCAACAATCGGAAGCATGTTTTTAGACAGCAAGAAACTATTTTTTTGAAACTTTTCTTACGAGAATGAAACGTTTTAGAGTTTTAACTTAAAACAATAAATGTAGGATATTATTCTGCGCATTTTGTTTTTACGCGACCTTATAGCTCGCTTCGTTCCCCGAAAATCGATCAAAAACTAAAATACCGTAAAAGTACCCGGTTCAAATCCACGTGGTGGATTTTATCGTGGAGGCATCTTCCGATGCGAGGCCGACGGCCGATTGTGTACGCTGCGAGCGAAGCGTAACTCATAACCCGCGGCCGCAAGGTCGAGGTGTAAACTCGCAAAACGAATTTTTCCGGTGCGAGTTGAACGAAGGAGCGCGTGAGTCGAAACTGGAGGTGCAAACAAATTCTACTAAGATATTTCCTACACCAATTCCCAAATTGTTGGTTGAAACCCTAATATATAGGCCTATAACTTAATTTTGGAAATTAGCTCAACTCAAGACGGACAGCGGTTCAGCTCAGTGGTCGAATTATTTAGCTTTAATTTGAGCTCTGACGGCAACCTGTCAGACACATATTTTAATAAATATTGATCAAAAAACCAATATTTGCTTGGCTTGAGAGGTGACTTAAACCGCTTGGTTGAAATAACTTCAGAGACGTTTTGAGTTTTCCATCAAATGTATAATTAATATTAACACTTTACATAGCTTTCATTTTACCAATTAATAACATTCAGAATTTTAATTGAATTTACTTGCTAACGTTGAATTTACGTGAAATGAAAATTGTACACGTCATGTAGCATACAATTTCTTAATATTTAATCTTAAAATTGGCTCTCTCTAAATTTTACTCAATGATAACATGCTAAATTTACTAAACTAACTTCACCCTAATATTTTGATAATTATTAAATTGAATGTATAATGTTTTTATGTTAAACTGTACCATTTAATTACCATTCTGTCTCCTTAATATTTAATGGATAAGACTTATTCTCTATTCAAATTAGCTAATAACAAAACATAATGAATATGTCAAATTAAAAGTTCGTTAATTAAGTTAACACGTCTAGCTGACCCTTGCGAACATTTCGCAAGTTAGTTGTACTTACCTGATTTAATACATTGATTTAATTAAGTAAATTACTCTTATTTATTCACGTTGGTTTAATTTGATTGATTTGTGTGATAGATTACACTTGCAAATAGAATGCAAACAATCTAACTAACAGCTTATGTTAGTTAAACAGATTGTTAATAGAGGACGCCTTTTATTAGGAACTATATGAAGTATAATATACAATTTTTTTTTACGAAAACATTAATTTTGAGATATTTGTCTATTTTTCGTCAATAGCGGGGAACATAAGATTTAAAATGATGCTTGATTATTAATTTTGATGCGGACTTAAGGGAGATATCGCTTGGCGACAAAAATTCCTTTCAGAAATACTATACAGAGTGTTCATATATGGTCCCTTTAACCCCTTCATTATTTTTATTATTTTTCATTACCCCTTAACTTTGTATATGTCTTGTGTTGCATAACAGGACTAATGTTTTGACATATCTGAAATTTTATGATTTTAGGGGGTTTGAAGGGTTAGGGGGCTAACAATTTCAAATGTACAAGAAGGTCATGCAACACACCATTGGAAAGCTTATTAAAAGAGAAAAAGAATGGCGCAAACTAGAGCTTAGTATGTTGCTTCGTTTCAAAGTAACGGACAATCAAAGCTGTTCAGGAAAATAACATACAACCTACTTATTTTTAATATTAACAAATTAATAACCTGCTGTGATGCTGTGATAACAATATCATATTACAAATTTTATACTAATATACCTTTACCTACCTACCTTTATATTTGAAATTGTTAAAACTCCTATAGCATAGTTAGGTAGGCCTGGAAAACTCTGTTGTTTTTAAATATTATTTGTTTATACTATTTATTTCTGATGTGTATTTAATTAATCTGCCTATAATATTTTTATTAATTACAATGTAATCATGTTTGATAAACTAGTACGTCCAATAAACAATTAAAACTTTCATCTAAGGCAAACGATAATATTAATATTGACTGAGTAAGCCAAACAATGGCGCTGTTTCATTGTTGTCTATTTGTGTTATGCATATAACTAAAGTTTACAGAGTGCTAATTGAAATACAACACGGAAGCAATAAAGCAGAGTACGGGCAATATGATACATTCCCATTTTTAGTTTATCCTAATAATTTTTTTCGTAAATAAATAAGGTAACCTAGAACGAGATAACCTTATCCAACCTTAAAATAGAGTAAACGAAAATGTCTTGATCAACTCCTATAAAAGCGAGTGTACGTCCGTACGTACGTAACATATAATATAACAGCTGATTTAACCCATCAACTGTAACACTTCAAACCTAGCGTAGATTATACTTTCTTGTTGTGTTTACAACTTCAATAATTATACATTTCTTGTGAAGTTGATTTTTTTTAAATATAATTGTACACATTTACCGAGTTAAAAATCCCCGTCAGCATAATTAGGTAGGCGTAGATATAATGTCTGTTGTATTTAAATAGTATTTTTTTAAATGATATATTTCTGATGCATATCTATTTTTTATTTTTAAAGGCGAAAAACCTGGGTAGTTATCATCGCCTGGTGCATATCTAATTAATCTGCTTGTGATTTTTCACGGGGCGTAGTATTTAACCTATAAATTGTATAAAATGTTTGCCGCTAACCCAAAGGTCACGTGCCTGTAACCTAACGTTATCCTAAAATATTTGCACGTAAATGTGTTGGGGCGTTTAACTAATATTTTCTCTAGGGGCACTCTCCCCATCCAGAAAAGATTCTTCAAATCTGAAAATTTAAAAGTTCCTATTAGTAGGAAGAGCTCTTAGTATTTTTATAACTTGAAAGTGGTCTGCCTTCTATATAGAAGTAAAACATCTCTACCCTAATCAATCTTTATTTCACTGAAAGTATCATAGCATACAATAATCTGTTTGCATTTGCTTCGCCTTGAGTCACTGCGGGGGTTGGCGAGCGAAGCCCACTAGTATTTACATAAATCCCCATAGCGTATAATTTGGTAAGGTTCCATAAAAGATATTGAAAATGTTCTGGAACAATTAAATCAATGTGCATGAGCTAGTGTGTGTGTGCTAGTACTTATTTGCTGATGTTTCATTGACTAAAACTAATTTTAAATTATCGAATACTAGGGGAAACCACTGAGTGCTCCGCACGCCAACCCCGTTGGAACCTTCTATACGCATGATCATGTTATGTTGTTATTATAATAAAGATGTAGGATTAATAATAACCCCAAAGCTAAGATGATGAATAATGTTAAACGTTCAAATCAAGTTATTTCGTATATTTTATAACATCAGTTATAATACAGTATAAAAGGACCAGCAAGGCTCAAGTCAAAACTTTAGTAAAAACCAACTACCACTTTGGTTCATCAGTCTAGTCCTGTTATTATTTTAAAATAATAAAAAATGTTTTATCAAAATGAATTATGACTACCGTATGTTACCTATAGTTGTGCTTTTTATTAGTGAAACTATTTTTTCAATCGGTTCAGTAGTTCCAGAGATTACCCCCCCCCCTACAAACAAACAAACTAACAAATTTTACCTCTTTATAATACAGTATCAGTATAGATTGGGCTTATGTCATTACATTTGATACGCACGAAATATACCTAGCTAGTGATTATGGCTAACTGTAGAAGGATTATTCCAGAATATGCACGTTTGTAAAAGAGGTTTCAAGAATACGCCAGCTATCTGTGTAATTGTCGGTAAAAAGTTATAGAAGCTTTTTAAAGTCTTCGGAGTAAACCATTAGCGTCTAGCTTTCAGAGAATGATGCACTGTTATTGCCAGCATTTTAGTACAGTATGCAATAAACACATCAGCTTTTCGTGCAAAGTGTTTCTTAATGTTTGTTTTAGAAGAAAAATGTAAATCGTGTGCTTAAGACCACACGGTAGAAGTGTAAACTTTTTAAACAACTTACGAAATGAG
This sequence comes from Philaenus spumarius, assembly GCA_018207615.1. Taxonomy (NCBI): domain Eukaryota; kingdom Metazoa; phylum Arthropoda; class Insecta; order Hemiptera; family Aphrophoridae; genus Philaenus; species Philaenus spumarius. Next base: position 21,298 of record JAGFPH010012067.1, on the reverse strand, counting down.
AAAGCGCAATGTAAATATTTAACACAACTTATAAAATGAGGAAGCACAATGACCATTTCAGAAATATTACTAATTAAACTGTAAATTGTGTTTCCGTTAACGGGTTACGTCTTTGACGTAAGGCAATCTGTTACACTTGTATACCCAATTCAAATATACTAAACTGGCAACGCGTTCGTGGCCTAACCGGCTAAGGCACTAATTTATGGTGATGGACTCCACTGGTTCGAATCTCGGTAAGTCCAAAACTTTTTCAAACAGACACAAGTGTACTATATATAGTAGAGCGTTTCATAGTAGATCGTTTCAGAAAATGAATGGTGAAACGCGTGACGGTAAAATCCGATTCACCGCCAGCAAAAAGTAAACTGTATACTCTGCTATATACACATGTGAAAACATTTTTTGGACGCGGTGCGCCTACACTTCAACAAAATTTTAATTTTAGCTTTTAGTTGGAGTGCTGTAATAAAAACAGGAGAATTTAGGAAAGTTTTTTCAAAAGGTTAATAGATTTAATATCATTACCGAAACTAAACGCCTTCGCACTCAGCTCGCTTTGCTCGCGATTCCCGCGGTGACTATAGCTGCTTCTCCGTTTGACCCCACTTGAGAAAATCGAGTGACCCCGTAAGGGTTCCGATAAAAAAAAAGAAATCTTAACAAATATTTAGGATAGAAAAATAAGTCTAATCTTTCCTTATTACATATATAGTTTGGAACTTTGTACATGTCCTCCAAATTATAATGAAGACATAATCTTTATCTCTATATATATAAAAGCCAAAACCCACTGACTCACTGACTCACTCATCACGATTTCTCAAAAACTACCGAACGGATTGGAATGAAATTTGGTATGTAGCTTCCTCTAGGGCCATAGGTGCTCACTAAGAAAGGGTTTTAGGGGGATTTGTGGGGTCAAAGTTACTAAAATCTATATATATATATTGCAACGACGCACGAGTTGCACGACGCTGGGGGAGGAAGTTTGTTTTCCTTTTGTCCCCACGTTGCGACGTCAACCCTGCAACGACAGACCTTTTTTATGACGTTCGGGAGCCACCTCTGCAATGTAGCCCCGACGCTATTGTCTGTCTGTAGGATTTCCCTACTTTGTTACAGAATAAAGAGATTATATCACCTACTGGAAGTTTAAGGCAAATTAATTTTAATAGCCTAAGTGATATAACTCTGGTTAAGATAACTATGCCTATAGTCACCTTAAATAAAAATATTTTATTAAATTCCTTCCAGTTATTCAAGTTACTATTAACTTTAAATTTGCTCAGCTCAGTAATTAATATTATATTTATTTGACAATCTCCGAGGAGTGAGAACAGTGGAACTTTACCTAGAATAATTAAATTATTTGTGCTTTGTGAAATTTCGTTGGAAATGCCAACTTTGCGTTTCCGCCCTTCAATATTGATCATACACTGAAAACAACTTATCATATAGGATACTTAGATAATAGGAATCTCTTGAACAAGGTAAATTAATTATATTAATTGAAATCAAAAGAAAATTTATTCAATAAAAAACTCAAAATACTCTGTGGTTCTTTCCACTACAAAAACATAAATTTTAAACTAAATTTACTATTTACATAAATTTTAACTCTTTTAGGTAGAACCATTTATTATTCATTTATACTTAATTATTCCTTCCTTTTTAATATTTATTATTTAATTATTTAATTATGAAAATGATTTTATATATTTAATTTACAAGATTAATAATTTTATATTTTGAAAAACCTAATTTTTTATCGCAACCCAGTATCAATAATTATTTAAATTTAACTCAGGCAATATTTTAATAAGGGATATCGTAACTTTTCTGACAGACCTTTTATTACTGCGACCCTGGACTCTGAACACCTTTCCCAAGAATGTTGATTGAAATACAGCTTCCCTGAAGTCCGGTTATCGTTGGTGCGGTTGAACGTCTCTCGTGGTCTCAGCTTTTGCCTGGTTTGACTTTCCCTGATTTGGTTTCCGCTTCTTATTCCAGTAGTCCTTCAAAGTCCATGTGTGGTTCCAGTTATTGTCATTACATCAGTCCTGTGATTCTTGTAGACTACGTCATTTATAGATTTTTTGACGCACCCGCTATATAATTAACTATAGCGTAATTCACTCAAACTGTTCAATCGTTTTTTCACTGTCTGTAATACTAACTGATTTTACACTGTCTTTGTTCATTTAACTCGTATTTACGTTTGATTAAATTTTAATGAAAACTGTTACTTGAAATATTATATTGCATAATATTATAATTAATTAAAATGTTCACTGTTTGATTGACACATGTCTTACTGCTGTCTTTATAAAACACTGCTTCTAAGTACGTTACTATAACATCGCAGATCCGTCTAACAACGTCGATCTAATGAAAAATCTCAAAGAGTGAGAGAGCGATTCCAGATTCCAGATAGAGCGATAGATCGTTAGCTAGCTCGTTAGATCCGCGGCTCCCGCTGTACTCCGCTTATATAGCCTCCTTTGCCGCCTTCCGAGTACCAACTGCCTTTCTTATTTTTCTATTCCTTGTTCGATATCTTGCCATGCAACTTGCATTGATTTCTTTAAGTTTCAGGTTGGTACTACCCCCACTAACTTCTTCGTTAGGCCTTGCCATCAGCTAATCTAGATCTCCCCTCCTAACATTTTCTCCTATTGTCTTACTTATTTTCCTCGTAGTTTTCCTTTAACTGCTTTTATGAACTTGCGGTTTTCGTAATCGTATTCCTGATACATTTTCCTTTCTTCTCAAACTTGAGTGATGGTCGTACTACGTTTGGTTCGCTTATGGCGCTGCCTCGCGTATTCCGCGGTTTTTCCTCACGAAAACTTTTCTGGTTTTGAAGGAAAATCTTTTTTCTTTTTTCTTCTATGTTGGTTATTATTTTATGATATATTAGCCAAAATTTCCATTCTGTCCGAAGATTTTTCTTCTGTTTTTGGGACTTGCAAAATTTGCCAAATTTAACATTTACTTTTGAATTTGAATTTTAACTTTAAAATTGATACTTTCGATTGAGATTTACAATTTTATACCCTTACTACTTTCTTAACACTATGTTATTATTTTTACCACCTTTTTCATTCTATTTTTAGCAAAATATAGGTATGAACTTTCTCACCTATTATTTTAGTTAATTAACAATTTATAAACTTTTTATCTTATAAAACTTTTACTTCTTTACAACTTGTTTACTTTTTCATTTTCCCTTTTTCATTTTTTATGGTGCTTTTTCACCTTCAAATTTTAACAATTATCTCTAACTTTTAAAATACCAAAAATTCCTTAATTTGTTATTTAACATTTTTTATACAATTTTTCTTACGCTTTTCAAAAATATCTTTTTCATTTAATTTTGATGAAATTTGAGAATTTCCTATAACTTTAACTCTTTATAACTTTAACATTTTTTATTTTACAAAATTGTGACTTCCATGAACAATGTTTCCACCTCCCGTGTTTCACATTTACCCATAAAATTCATCAATTTTATACTTTTATTTAACACCTTATTCCTGTATACAAATAACTAATTTTTCTAAGTCTTTCAGGCAACTTGGAACAAGTTCCTGGACAAAAGTCCATCTCTGTTGACACAGTACAGTTGGCCGGGACTTGTCGTATTCTAATCTAGTTAAGTATAGGGTGTACCTCAACTCCTGCTATGAAATCTTGATTTTTGCAGTTTTACAACAAAACTCAATTTTTCACGCATTGCATAAGGTTTATCCGTTGCAAACTCCCGCTCTTAAAGATGAGTTATTCTCACAGAAAGAATAAGGAATCAAAACTCTTTTTTCCTTACCCTCTTATCTTTTTTGGTTCTACCTGTACATAGTTTACTTACTCTAACATACCATAAATTCATTTTAATTACATTTATCTCGAAGTCTTCCTGAAATTTTACATATTTTTATCTACACATCAATTTTCATATTTCACATACATTTCAATATTTCTAACTTACTTCATTTGGAAGTATCGATTTCCTGTAAACTTATATACATTTTATTACAATTACAATTTTTTATTACCCTTGGTTTCTCGCTTTGAGAGTTCGTCCACTGAAAACATACATTTTATAATAACATCTTCTCCTTTTTTGGAGTAATCGTCCACTGAAATACATTAATCACACTTTTTGTTTTATATTGTCAATTTTTGTCTTTTGGGGACTTAAAACACTTGCCTGGTTACCCTATATTTACAATTATATCAAAATATACTGGGTTGACTAACCTAACATATACTACTAACTTTGATCATCATTATTTTTCACGTATTATTTTACTTTAACAATTTTATTTTATTTTTACCTTCATTAGCCTACGAATATTCCTTTTATCTCTCCATTGCTTTCTTACTTCCTTCTTTGGCTGGTCAGACCAAACTTTATTTACCCTTTTACTTTTTCAATTTCTCTTACTACTATTTCTTCAGTACATCCGCTTACTTTCCAATTTTCTTCACCTTTACTTGGTTCTTTAGAAAATTTTAATAACTTATTGCCTACTCTTTTTTCAGCTCATCCGCAAAATTGTTGCCTCCTAACATACAACACTCCTCTACCTTCGTTTTTCACGTTTGCTTCTTGCAAACAACGCGTAAGCCCCTAAACTCGCTTACTCCGAATAGCAACCACCTTTCCTTTGTCTTAAGATGTCATTAGACGTTTTAACTGTTGCTTCTTTACATAACAACAATCATTCATAAATTTGTTTCAGTGCCCATTCCTTTCAGGTCACCCTGTATCTCACTCTACATCTGTCATTTACAAAATACCTTTACATTGTTTATTTTCGTCACAGCTGATAACCGACCTTGGTTGCATTACCTCCATTCATTGCTATAGGCCTAAGTACAACGACCCTTCGACTCAATCAGCTGTGTTTGATTTCAGCCAATTTGCTTCCCCATTCCATTTCCGTCCTTTCACTGCTACACTTTATCCGTGAACTTTGTATTAGGCCTATGCCTTTCTCATAGCCTCGTTTATCGTTCTAATAAATTCAATGCACTACTGTACTCTGTATATTTACAACTGAAACTATTCCTAAACTACTATTTACATCTGACAATGATTTCTATTTACAACTCTTTCTATTATTGTATATACGGCCTTAGGTCGCGTACATCATATTTCCCTTTTATTCTTCCTGTCCGTATGTCTGCAATTACATATGTTTTTCTTCCCCTCCTTTCAACAATTCTATATGGACCTACATATAACCTATTTTGCTCTTTCGCAGATATCGCAGCGTTTTATGACTTCTAAAATCTTTGCTAGCATGTTTTTTATATACCATTTTCTTTTTATCATATTGAAAATTTTGTTTCGGCCTATATGCCCATATGTCTCATGTATACCCTGCACAAACCTTTCTATTACTTCCTCTGGTACTATTATTCTTGTTTTATTGTTTATTGTGGAACATAACACATTGTCTCTTATTATAAAATTTGGATAATTTCCTATATTATTTATTTTCTCACGGCATTCTAAATTTCTAATTTGGTAGTCTCTAAAATTTACAAATAACTCTCTTAAATTTGGCTTTATCCTTATTTCTTGTATTTTTAATTTGCATTTATCTTCCACTCCCGTACAGTTCCCATACATCCTACTTGCCACATCGCATGGTACATTTTCCTTTCCTGTACAGTGTTGCACATTTGGGTTATACTCTTGTATACCGAGTATCCATCTCCTCATTCTGCTGTTTTGGAACTTACATGATGTTAGAAATTTCAGTGCCATATTATCGGTAATTATATTTAGCGGAGCTCCTATTACTAACGGACGAAACTTCTGCAAGCCATACACAATCGCCAACAACTCCAACTCGCAGATTGTATAATGTTTCTCGTACAGTTTTAACGTTCGGCTTACAAAACCTATTATTTGTTTTGCACCATTCCTGTCTAGCTGATATAATTGACAAGCTATAGCACCTGTGCTTGCGTCTGTCTGCAGATAGGTCTCCCTTCCTTCTTCCGGATGTGCTATAACCACCGCTTCTATAAACAACCTCTTAACATCTTGAAACGCTTTTTTCATTTCGTCGTCCCATATCCATTTTTGTCCCTTTCTTAACAACTTATACAGTGGTCTTGTTGCTCCTGCATATTTTTCTGTGAATCTCGAATAATAATTAACAAACCCCAGAAACGATTGTAGCTGTTTTACCGTACGTGGTTCTGGAAAATCTCTTATGGTTGTTAATTTTTCCGGATCAGTGCTAACTCCTTCTGGTGTGAATATAAAACCCAAAAACTTTACTACTTCCTGACAGAAAACTGTCTTCTTAGGATTTATGGTTAAACCTCCTTCCTTGAATTTCTGAAATATTTGTTCTAGATGCTGTATATGTTCTTCGAACGTCTCAGACAAACATAGCAAATCGTCGACATAATTTAACGTAAACTCTTCTATTTCCTTACCTAACGTAATATCTACAGTTCTTATCAAGGCAGATAAAGAGTTCTGAAGGCCGTACGGTACCACTTTAAAATTATAAACTTTGTTATCAAACAAAAATCCTGTGTATTTTCTTGATTCTGGTTTGAGCGGTATTTGCCAGAAACTCGAAGTTAAATCAATTTTACTTATGTATTTTTTCCGCCGTCCTTTCCTTAAGATATCATCTATAGGCGGTGCACTTTCAAAATCTGGAGTTATAATTTTGTTTAGTTTCCTGGCATCCATACACAATCGTATCGATCCGTCCGGCTTCACAACAGTCACCATTGGGTTTATATAAGGTGTCCTAGATCGCTCTATAATATTGTTTTCCAGCATCTGGTCCAGTTCCTCCCTAACTTTTTTTCTATAATTCATTGGGATGGGGTAGTTTCTATTTACAAAAGTTTCAGTTTTTTCCAACTTTAATTCATGTTCATATAATTTTGATAAGCCAGGCCGTTCTGAAAATATCGACTTATATTTCTCAATTAACTCCTGTAAAATCCCCTCTTCCCTTGTATTAAGTATCGTAGCATGACATTTTGAATCGCCTAGCTTGATCTGTTTACATCCTATCAGCTGTGTTTGCGTAGTCGCTCGACCTCGGCCTTGGTACGGTCTCGTATTACTTTCCCTTTCCATTTTTGCTAGACACTCTGTCTCCGAGATTAGGCCTACACTTGCTTTTATCTTCGTATGCTTTCTAACAAACGCACCCTTTTTACCGTTATAATTTCTTATAGAATCCGTGTTGCTTTTAAAACGAGTTTTAGTTGACTTGTTCCTTCGGCCTAAATCGCTATGGTTTTTACGCATCTCATTATACTCAGTGTTTGAATGATTTGCATAATTTCTGAACATTTGTTTGATACTATTATTAATTGGACTATTTCGCGTGGTGTAACAGTGCTTTAGTGAAGTTTTTGTTTGGACTATGCTTCGACTACAACTTATTTTTGGATTACGGTTAACGACGTTGTAACTACTCCCCCTTATATCAAATTTTATTTTATTTTTATTCATACGCGCTTCTTCATCCCTGGTTTCCTTTGTGAACCCTTTGGCAATG
>JAGFPH010012067.1:0-13339 GCA_018207615.1 Philaenus spumarius | reverse complement strand
AAAAAAAATAAACCAAGCAATAGCGAAGCATTGCGACGTCCACTAATTTTATATATTTTGTTGGACGTATTTGACGTGAGATTTATAGCCAATAAAATTAGTCAAAACATTAGGGTGTTACATTAGAAAGTTTTGAGTTTACACATAAAAAAGTTCTGATACCTCCCCAAAACCACCACATCAATTTAGGGTGAACATTTCGTTTCACGTAAACAAAATAAAAAATCCTAAAAACTGTAGATTGAAAATATTTACATCTATGTGCATGTTTATTTTGTATTATTATACTGTTGTACACTCAGATAACAGTGGTGAAGAATTATGTGTTTTTATTTAAATTCCTTTGTTGGTTTATCAAGACCTGTACAAAATTTTATTAGACTAAATAAGGTTTCCGATTTTTCCATTTAACCTAAAAAAAGAAAGGAAACTCAATTTGAAAGTTCTTGTAGATTTAATGGAAAATCGGCGCAAGTTTACTATTCTACCTTAGGCTAATCTATGGCAACAGAAATGCAAGAATAATAAATAAATTTAAAAAAATATATATATATAGCCTAAAGGTTTTAAATTATAGTACTTAGTTACAGTATTTTTACCTGTATTCAACATTTAAAAGTAGAATGTAAAATAACAACAGTTGTGTGCAAATATATTAGCCTAGGGTCGAATAGTAAACCTACGCCGGAATATCAGTGCGCAGAGTCTTTCAAAAATAGAAAATGTTTTGCAATATAGAAATAGTTTTTGTTTTGCAATATTTATTTTTAAACATAATTTGTGATTTCATTTACGGTATATAATGTCGTCAGTGTTTTATACAAAAGCCAATGATACTACTAGGATAGAAACAAACGTAAAACACCTTTTAAAAAATCAAAGTCACACAACCTAACATTCGTAACTATAGGCTACTTTTGCCATGCAAGTCGTCAGCCATACATAAAGTTAACATACGTAAAAGGCTCGTCGTATCTTCTGTAACATGTGTCCACAGCCTCAATAGTTTTACAACAGCAATGTAGCTAGTAAACGGCAACATAAAAGTTATGGACTAGAAATATTATTTACTCGAACTGCCCCTGCAAATCCAAACCACCTGTTACACGTCAGGTAAGTAGGCATGGTTGCATTCACGTGATTGAAGGCGTGTGTAACCAGTTATACGCTAATAAACAACAACACGATCACTGTAAATTCGAGTCAGTTGTAACAATTGTTAGTCGCCATTTCGAATATTGATTTATAATTATTAGATTTAGGACTTACCGTCTTCAATATTCCTTTTCGTCGCTAAACGACGGCCGTTTCGGCTGTTCAGCCATTTTCAAGTTTATCAGGTATCCCTTCGTCACTTACACAAACACTTACACATAACTAACACAACGATTACATCCTATTACTTTAAATGAGCAATTCTTGTATCTATCTTTGTATCTGTCGCGGATCTCGAAAACAGCTCTAACGAATTCAAAGAAATTTTGTATTTAGGTGTAGTTTTGGTTTTTAAGTACACCCATATAGTTGTATTTCGTGTAAAAACGAATTTTTTTTAGAAAATCTAATTTTAAAGTTGAAAAATTTTAACATAGTGTCTTATTGGTTGCCATGTTGGTTACAAAATAACAACGAAATAGTAAATAAAGCGATCAAAACAGCTGTTTATAAACAAGCCAATTTATACTTCTTTAGCACGTTGGAAATATAGTGGAAAATAGCCGAGATTGAGTATTATCCAAAATCGGCTGTTCATTGGATAGTTTTTAACTACTGTTAAAAAACAAGCTAATTTATACTGTTTTAGCACGTTGTAATTATAATAAATTTGGCCTGATTTATCATTTTATTTTGTCAAAAAAAGGTAAACTTGGCAAAGATGGATAAATTGTAATAGTCAATTTTGTAATATAGGCCTGGCTCATTTCTGAAACATAGTATTGAGGTTATGTTAATCCTGCAATAATTTTTACTATATTTAGGCCTTGTTTTAAAACTTTAGTTGACAGAAGATAGTAGAACTAGGACTAAAATCGTAATGAAAGCCTCTCGCGTTTCTAAAGCATGTATTTGAGGTTATAATTAATCTTGTAATTACTGTTAATATATTTAAGCCTGGTTTCATAATTTTACAAACCTATGTACAAACGAGCCAAAGGTTAACGAGATTCTTTAGCGAATTTTCCAACTGCGAGCGAAGCGTTCAGGGGCAGATCCCCTAGTAATAAATAAAACACACTTACACGCCTGTATTGCTTAAACTCGAGGTGAGCGACTACATACGACGCTGTCCCGGTACGCACTGATGGTAATGATGTTCAAGTTAATCGCCTGGAAGGGATGATGCGTTATCAACATGTGTCAATACGGTGTCGTATAACGCGTTAGATTCAAAATTTAGTTTTTCGTTTAATAGTTTACTACTATTTATTTTATAGTTCTTGTAAATTTCGAACTGTTCCAGCGCGTTCATCAACTTTCCCTTTTTACAATGATGTAATATTTCGAGGGTACCGTCTATGCTGGAATAACCATGGTCATTTTGGATGATATGTTCGGCAAATTTCGACTCGCTTTTTGTGAGGTTCGCACTTTGTTTGTTCGATGGAAAGTGTTCTTTAAATCTTTTCTTAAAAGATCTTCCTGTTTGCCCTGTATATATTTTTGGACAATCGCAACATGATAACTGATATACTCCTGAGCCTTCAAATTTGTCTTTTAATGTGTTTGTACTACTTAAGTAACCTTTCAAATTATTTTTTGTTTTATAAGCGACCTTGTAGCCATGTCTGTTGAGGATATTTACAAGTGTGTGTTCAAGCGGCTTGTAATAGTTAAACACCATACATTTTTCTTTCTTTGTGAAAATTCTTTAACTTTGTGTTTCCTGTTTTGTTTCTTGAGCAATCTATCTACAATTGAAACGTTGTAACCATTGTTGGTGGCAATGCGCTCAATTGTTTTGAGTTCTTCTTGAAAGTTTGCTTCCGTCATGGGAATATTTCTTAATCTATGGATGAAACGATGAAACTGTTTTACGCTGCCATTTAATGTGAAATTGGATGATCGGATGAGGCGTGGATTGTATGATCAGTGTGAGTTGGTTTCCTGTATATTTTGAAAAGGTGTCTTCTATCCAATTTGGTTAATGTGAGATCTAGATAATTGATGCTGTTATTAGTTTCTATTGCAGAGGTGAATTTCAAAGATGTGTGTATATTGTTTAAATATGTGCAAACATTCTGGATTTGTCTTAACGTGCCCTGATATAAGACAATGATGTCATCAATATATCTATGATAATATGTGATATTCCTAAGGTGTTTATTATTGGGGGATATTATGACACGGTTTTCGATACCACTTGTTGCTTACCGCTTTTATAATAATGTTATAATAAGTCATTTAAACTTTATAAACATTTGGTTGCCGTGGGAGCGTGTCATTCTGTGGTATGCGGGCAAAGGGCTTTAAGGTGCTCAACAAGGTTTAACAGGAAATCTTGTAAGGAGAAAATTTTAATTAAGTTTTGAAACAGGTAGAATATTAAATTTGTGTGGTATCGTATGTAATCGTAACGATGTGGCCTATTACATCAATATTTTTGAAGAGAAAACTTCTATAGGCGCACCAAGTCCAAAATATTTTGCGGGCGGTGAATCGGATTTTACCGCCACGCTCTACTGTATATAGTGCACATAGAAGAGTATATATTTTACTTGATGATACATCTGAAATGGACATTGTGCTTCCTCATTTTTGTAAGGTTTGTTAAAATAGTTTACTTGGTAAAACCTCTCAAATGGAATGCTTCCTCATTTTTGTAAATTGTGTTGAAATAGTTTACTTGGTAATCCCTCTGAAATGGACACTGCGCTTCCTCATTTTGTAAGCTGTGTTATTTTTATCTTGTACAATTTAAAATTGAAATCTAAAACAATTTAAACTAACATAAACAAGATTGTCTATATTCATGACAGTTTTCACTTCTGTCGGCAGTCCCGCTACTTCTTTCTTTTTGTTTAATTTATCTCATTACTCAACAGTTTGAAGTGTGCAGTTAGGTAAAACTAATTACAAGCCAGATTTCTGCAAGAATTAAATTCCCCTAAGTATTATATACAGTAGGGTGTACGGTGGGCTAAAAATAGTGAAATATTTGCTCCGAAAGAGAATTTCGACAATTGACGCGCTTCGGAGAGCGGTGATGTTTCAAGAGCAAAAATTACATATTTGTGCCAAAATTTCACACAAGATTTTTCCAACATATGAAGTGAACAATCACAATAAACAATTGAATTAAATTTTAGTACTAACAAACATTGATATGCATCAGATTTTATGTTTTTGAAGCGGTAATATTAATGTCCAATTGTGACAATCTCCAAACATTGATATGCATCAGATTTAATGGTTTTGAAGCGGTAATGTATTAAATGTGCAATTGTGACAATCTCGTGTTATATTACTGAACGAGATATGTGGGTGAACTCTTCAGATATTTGGTCACTAACTTAAAATTTCAAAGAAACCTGAAATAGCATACTTCAATCAATAAAATTTAAACTTGAACTGGACTTATGAGAAATAACACTATATAAATAAAAACAGAACACAGTTTCTCATAAAAAAAACGTTTAATAATTCAAACGCGTTTCGATGACCAAGTCATCATCATCAGTGATGGTTACAAACTTATAACTAATTTGGTTACATGGTTCTTAACTATATATAGGCAGAGTCTTAGTAGGGGGGATGGTCTAAACATGTAACGACCAATGGGAGAACAGTAACTTAATAATTGTAATGGGGATAGTAACTACAGGGGGGGGGGGGAAACATGAATATAAAAGAGATACAAAATAACATATATATAAGTTAGAATCATAAACTGTATATGTGAATATGTAGGATATATAATTTAAAAGGTGATATGTGAAAATATTACATCAATCAAAATACGTATATATAAACAACAAAGAATAAGTAGATTCTAGGTCAAATATTACATAATAACCTACAATACTAATACAATTATATAAAAATATGTAAGACATGTAATTTAATTTAAGCATTAAAAAAAAAGAAAAAATCACTAAAAATACATTTGTACCATATACACAAAGCATAATCAAATATTTAGTACTACTGTATTATAGTGCTATAATTTATGACAATATTATAAGATGTCTCATATAAATCATTATTATGTGATGATTATGTCTGTATGATTGAAGCATTAAACACTTCAATCACATTAACTGGTTCTAACTCAATAGTCCTGTCAAAATAGACATTTAATTTTGCAAAAATTCGCATATAGCTGAAAATTTGTATAGGTCCTAAATACAATGCATGCAAATAAAATATCAAAAGTCCCCACAAAAGTAAAAATTGTATTGAAGATAAAATGTGAAAATATCGTTTTCTTGTACACGGTGTTTGTAAAAATAGGTCCTACAAAAGTTTTAGATCATACAATTCTCTACAACAATTGTTCTTTGTTTAGTACGATTCGCCATTCCTGAGATATCGCGAATCTGACTTTTTTTTAACGTGGTTCCCCGGTAGGCATACTCCACGATCTATTGTGATAGGGTTTATTATTAATTAACGATCCTGTTATCAATTAATTAACTTGATACAATACCTGCTTTTTAGCGAATTTCCATAGGAAAAAAGAGCTACTGCAGCGGCCCTTATGGTAAGACCCAAGGTCGGGAGTAGCAAATGAGCACCGATCATGGTCCCCAGAACACGTTTTGGGGTGTAATTAAAAATCATATGTTCGCAGGCTAGCGGCCGCATTTTAAGTCCGATTTGGATCAAATTTGTTACACATGTTGGTTGTCTACGTCGCTTGGACGAGTTCGTTAGCCAAAAAACATCCAACAATCGGAAGCACGATTTTTGACCGGAAGTAACTATTTATTGAGATTTTTCCTACGAGAATGAGTTTGTTTTTGAGTTTTTTCTCTACAAATATAAATTTAGGTTGTTATTCTGCACATTTTGTTTTTTACGCGACCTTATAGCTCGCTTGGTTCCCCCAAAATCGACAAAAACGTAAAATACCATAAAAGTACCCAGTTCAAAGCCAAGTGATGCAAACTCGCGAGGCCACTAGGAGGAAACAAATTCTACTAATATATTGCGTACACACAGACAGCTGTTCAACGCCTTCGTGAGTAGACCTATTTCCCAAATTGTTGGTTGAAACCCTAAAACATAGGCATATAAACTTAATTTTGGAAATTTGCTCAACTCACGTCAGCGGTCCAGCTGCGTGGTCGATTTTTTTGTATTGTATCCAAGCCTAAAATCACTTGGTTATTACCGCGGTTTCGGGTAACCTTTGTACCCATCTTCAGATCGCACAGAAAAAGATCTTACAAAATAATACAGAATATGAACTTGTAAGCTTACTTCTTGTTTGGTCTCATAGTCCAGTGCGGCGGTCAGGTATATTTCTCCAGTCCAAGGTTTCACGGCAAACACCTCGCCAATGTTGCCGTTAGTGATGTCGTATCTGACGCGGGATGCTGCTGAAACACAATGAAATAAACTTAAATAAACTTAACAGACCTTTTTATCTATTTACCTAAAACTAAAGCTTCTTTAACACGGGGAGACTAGTAACAACTGGTTCTGATTTACTTGTCACCATTAAAATGGTAAAACATCATACAAACAGCTGATTAGATTTTTTCGTTTTATCTCATTTCTCATTTGATTTCTTCTTTCTTTCCGTTTTCTTCAGTTATACTTTTTTAACCCTCTAAGCGGCAATGTTAATTGTTTTTGGATTTCGGAGTTTGCAAGCATACTTTCAAAAAATCGTCAAACATAGTAATTTTATCCCAATCCAAAAGTGTTCCATAAATTTTTACTTCCTCCACCCTATACGTAGTATATGGAGAAAGTATTGTTTTCGTAAAAATGTTCGAATTTGAATTTTCAGTTGAATTATCTGTTTTGGTGCTCCCAGAACCCCCCAAAATTGTTTAGTGCAATTATCTGTGTTGGTGCTCCCTGAACCCAAAAATATTTTTAGTGGAATTTTTTGTTTTGGTGCTCCCTGAACCCAAAAAATGGTTTTTAACGTGGTGTCTGTCTGTCAGTGTGTCAGTATGTATACACGACCAGAGGGGACACTATTGTTCCGATTTTCATGAAATTTGGTATGTAGGTACTAAACCCTAATATCTCCAGGCGTTTTTTTCATTTTTTGGAATTTTTAATTTTTAAGGGTAATTTACCCCAAAAAACCAATAAAAAACGACAAAAATGCAAATTTCTCAAAAACGGCTCTAACGATTTTGATCAAATTTTCAGTATTTATAGTGCTTAAGATGCCAAACAAAATGACACCACCCGCTTTTATCAAAACTTCGGCGTTTCATAATTATGGGGAAATGTTAAAAAATAAACAAGTTTATGTTGTCAATCTAGCATCACGGCGACGGCCGCACGGGGTAGCACAACGGTAGCGAGGACGGCCAGTAATTCAAAGGTCGCGCGATCGAATCCCGCCTGGGACAATAACTTTTTTATACTATTGACGTAGGTAGAATATTATTTTTTTGTTTTGTTCTAAAAAGTAGTAAATAAAATGATTAAAAACAATATTATTTTGACTACAGTAAGTTGGGAGAAAGTTTGTGTCAGTTAACTGATACCGTTTATTTTTATAGAAAAAGGTCAAAGAAATTCATATATGCAACTAAAAAATGTATTGATGTGAAGTTATTAGCTCAGCAAGTAAAAAAAATTCAGTAACGAAATAAATAAATTGAACTTTAGGCCTACATAAAAAATAGTAAATATTTTTTGTAATTTTTTCACTAGTGTAAAAAAGTCTCGTAATTTAGTTCTAAATAGAATTGTATAAAAATATTTATCAACTTCAAATTTCTTATTTTGAAAACACCATTTTTTATGTACCTACTACAAGACTCCCAACAAAACTAGGCCTAGTTTGAAAAGTAATTTAGGAATATATCCTTTGCCCAAAAATGAAATATTATTATAAGATAGTGTCGAGAATAAATCAAAGAATTGAACTGTATACATGTAAATTATTGTTTCATAAAAGTATTTGACTAAGCTTAACTTGAATCACAAAATGAGATCAATTGAATGAAACGTCGCGAGGATAAAGGAAACGAAATGACCGTTGGGAATTTAGCGTGGGAAATGGACTTGCTTAGCGATCTAATGCGACCGTTTGAATTCACGAAAACTATGAACTTTCCGCTGGTGTTTGAATAACATCGGTCAAATCTAGTTTGCTTTACACCGAACGAAAGATCGAAGTTTTCTCTACAAAATGGTATAAAGATATCTATAGAGATATCGAATTGTAGGCGTTATCTCGGTTGAAAAATGTGCTGTTTCATTGGTTTAAAACTGTCCAATTGCAAGTGTTTACAGAAAGCTTTGTCATTTAAAAAAGTATAAGAGTGACATCTGATTGGAAGGCAGTTTTGGAAAGATAAAATCTTGACGAATCCAATTTTATCTTCATATTATTGATCAAAATATTTCTGTTGAGCGCCATTTAGCTTTAGAAACGTGGGAAAGTTGAGTATAATTGCTGTGTGATTCACGAGCGGGAATCGGTTTACAGAAATCTACAATTTTAAAACGATGATTACAAATGTAAATATACGATTTAGAAAGAAATGTTAAATATAAAAATTAAAGTTTGAAATATTTTCTTTACAATTGTATTAGTTTTATTGAGATTTGATAATTTTTAGTGGGTGAAATGATCAAATCAATCAGACCTTACCGTTGTGCCGACTCTACTTGCTGAAACGACATTATAGTGCCTTCTGCCGCTTAGAGTGTTAAGGTGAAAACCCTGAGTGGTCAGTATATCATGGAAATTGAGATATATACGATCGCACACAGGTACAAAAGTTAAACATTTAATTTACATCAAATTTGTAAAAAAATAAGAATAACAACTGGTTACAGGGCTGTAAGGGACACTGTTAGATAACAGAGAATAAAGCTCTAACTCAAACTACATAAAAAAGTTATAAACATTAACATGGCATTTATGTTTATAAATACAAATTTGAATGTTCATTTGTCAAAATGGAAAATTTCCGAAAGTTCTTCACCGATTGCTTTGAAATTGGGACACAAAGTTCCATTTTTATACTTTTAAATGACACGCGTGTTTTTATATACTTTTAGAAAAACAACGCCATTGTTAGACGTAAAAACAACACAAACTGTACTAAGTATTTTATGGCAATGAGAGCTCTATACTAATAATAAATAAATATGTTTATTGTTGCTACAGTAATCAGCTGTTTGCTCTAATAATTCCATTGACAGCTGATTTAAAACTTTGAAGCAATTATTTGTATTTCTAACTTTTAGGTTAGGTTTTTATTAAAGTGTAAACCTAAGCCTCACTGGTTCTTATAACCTTTACTAGTAAGCACTGTGAAAAATCATAGGCAGATCAATTAGATACACATCAGAAATACATCGTTTAAAAAAATACTATTTAAAAACAAAACAATTTATTTTGAATTACCTAATTATGCTGACGGGGATTTTTAACTCGGTAAATAAGTACAATTATTAGGATTATAAAACTGTAGGCCTATTTGTTAAACTTTTGTATATATACGTTATTATATATTTAAAGAAAGATACAAATATTATCTTTTAATTACTTTTTATTTCATTTTGATAGATTAAATGATTTAGAAGATATTATTATTATGGTAAAGAAATTAATAATCGAATATGTAATATATTATGCGAAGATGTCCGAACGTTTCCGAAGTTAAAGGAATATTTTCTTTAAATTTGAATAAACGAATGTATTGATGATACAAGGTTGCATTTGTGTACAGTTTGTAACCTCAAAGCAATCTTATAACGTATTATAGCAAACATTCGTTCTACAACTCATATTAAAAAAAAAAAACAACTTCACAAGAACTTGTAATGATTGAAGTTATAACCATAACCCAAAGTATAATCTACGCTGGGTTTTGTTTAAGTATTAATGATGATGGCTACAATCGTATACGGACGTACACTCACTTTTATAGGAGTTGATTATAACTGCTGTTATAAAATATTCGAAATATCTTGATTTGAACATTTAACATTATTTACTATAGTATTTAGTTTTGAGGTTATTATTAATGATACACATTTATTATAAAGAAAACATATGTGTGTAGAAAATCCCAACGGGGATGGCATGCGTAGCACGCAAGGGTCCCAGTCACAAATAAAATATATATTTATTTAGCACAAAACGACATCCGAATGGCCAATGCGTAGAAGAGAAACCACCACTTCCTCTCGATAACGTCGGTTGTTTGAAGATATCTAAGGCCGAACAGTGTCCTTAATTTGTCGGAGTTTATTTTTGGAACGAAGTTCCTTAACGCTGGTTGCGGTAGGAGTTAACAAATAGAACGAGTGTTAACGAAGAGTTAACGAAAAAAAGTGTTATTAATTGGTTGCTAGGGCAATGACAAATATGAAATACGAGTAACGAGAAAGCGTTATCAAAATTGGTTGCTGTGGCAATGAATGTAAATACATTCAAGAAACACGTATTTTGGTTCATCAATTTAAATTAAGAGACGATCGTATCTTCCGGCCACGTAGTTCAGATATTATCGTCAAGCGCTGAAATACATTCAATAAACATAAAATGTTGGTTCATCAGTCTAGGCCTAACGTAAAACTATTTTGTGTACATTTAATTTATTTTATCTGCCTTAACGGCAACGTACATACAATAATTTTAGGTTAGGCCTAGACTGATGAACCAACATTTTATGTTTATTGAATTAATTTACAATGAATGGACATTTAACTGTGTTTACCATCTTAAATTTGATGTTATAATTAATTCTACACCTTTATTATAACAAATTAAACGTATGGAAACAGTAAATTTTTGTATAAAAAAGAAAGTAATAATAAACGGCAATTGAAAGATTAAAATTATGTTTGTATGTTGCCGTTAAGGCTGGTAAAAGAATTGAAGAAAAGGCTTGATGAACTTCGTTCCTGACGGAGATCCCACGACCGCACAAATTTACTTTTTTATTTAGTACTGCTACCAACTCTTCTTCCAGTGTTTAAATAGGTTAGCTTTAAAGTGGACACTATAGGTGGATGATATTACACGCTTCACTTTAGTCTGTGAGTGTGTCGTTTCCTTAGCAGCTATGCCTGTCTTCCCTCATATCACAGCGAGCCCCGGGACTTAACAGAACGACACACCAACACCTATTAGTCATGATATGAAATATTACACAAAATTAGTAATAACATTGAATAAACTCAATTCAAAGTTACTACATATTTTGATTTCAAGAAATTCAAACAATCGTATGGTTTTGAAAAACAAACCAATGTACACACTTTAAAGAAGGGTGAATACCATAGGTTTAAGCAAATCAGGTTTCAACATATGCGTTTCTTTAATATTTGATCAACATTTTCAACTGATTTTCAAAGAAACTTTACTAACTGTCTAGGAAAACTAAGAACATGTGTTGTCTCGAACTCTAAATCTTGGGGTGTCTACAGATTCCTTGTGAACCTTTTCTTTTGTTCATCTTCACAATAAGAAATCACATGTGTCAAATCCAGGTAGAACAATGATTTGGACCAACTCTTTCAATCCACTTTTCTTGGAAATAATTATAAAGTCAATCTCAAACAGTGTGTGGCGACTCCTTGTCCCGTCTTGGACTAAAATGTCATTAGTGTTATCTCAAACTATAACCTCTGGCCACAGAAATGTTTGTAGTATAAAAAGGTACCGGAAAAAATGCCATAGTTATGTTCTTGATTTTTTTTTTAAATTCGTATATCACCTAAAGAATACCATGGACGAATAAATGAAACTATAAAAAAATATATATAAAAAACTCAAGGTTTAACACAAGTTTTAATTAAATATCTAAATAAACGAATGAAATTTAAAATATGTTCGACTCGTATTAATATTTGACTTCGTCAGTTATAATTTAGTTGTAGCTTAAATACCAGCGAAGATGACGAATTTTTCGTTGAAACATGTTTGATCACTAAACGTATTTTTGTGTTCTGTGTTTTTATTTTTAGAAAATTGCATTTAAGAAAGCAATAGTGATAAGACCGGTTGGTACACTATTCATTGACAACTATACATAACTAGCTGACACGTACGGCGTTGCCCGTGGTGGTTGGTATTTTCAGTCTTTTTAACGTAATTGTATTCTTTTTAAGTGTTCAGTCATTGAGTGGTATTTGGCTTTTATATATATAGATCTTAAATAATAAAAGCACTATATTGTCATAATAATAAAAGATCTGAAATTATGATTTCAGTAACTTTAATCCCCTCCAAACTCCTCCTAAAATTGCGAAATTTTTCATACCCGTTCTTAGTGAGCACCTATGGCCCTAGAGGAAGCTACATACCAAATTTCATTCCAATCCGTTCGGTAGTTTTGAAGAAATCGTGATTTCATAACTTTGATTCCCCCAAACCCCCCCCTAAAATTACGAAATTTTTTAAACCCTTTCTTAGCAAGCGCCTATGGCAATTGAGGAAGCTACATACCAAATTTCATTCCATCTGTTCGGTAGTTTTGGAGAAATCGTGATTTAGTAATTTAATCTCACAGACAAATTATGCACATATTTTAAATGTAAACCCACTGAACAAAGTGAAAAAGTGAATATATATTTATATTATATTTATAGTACAGTGATAGTTACTCAATTTTAACCCGAAATTGTCCGCAATTAGATGGGTTTACTTATTACAATATACATAATGGTATAACAGCTTAAGTTAAAGATAATAACAGCATACGTAACCACAATATTGCTGTGATTACTGTGTTGGTATAGGATGCCGGGTTGAACAAACCAATTATTACACATAACTTAACTATGTTAATCTTATTGTTTTGACACTTACACCATCCGATAGATAATCGAAAGACACAAAAGGTGTGTTACGGTTTTTGAGTAATTTAGGTTTGACATTGTCATCCAGCCGTACGCATGATTGGATATAATCGCTTTTTTTTTTTTAGATATATTATTAACTTCATGCCAAGTTTGAAATCAATCAGCCAAATATTTCTCTAGATAAAAAACAAAATGTCGGATATCTGGGAACCGAAACGTTTTAGGGCCTATGTTTATGTGGAACTTTTTTCTTATAGAATGAGCTACCGAGACATTGCCGTGTAGTTCTGAATCACCCTGTATACTGTATTCAGGGCTGGCCAAAAGTCTGGAATATATTATTTAATAATTCGAAAACTATTATTAGCAAAACATAATG
>JAGFPH010012066.1:9168-25427 GCA_018207615.1 Philaenus spumarius | reverse complement strand
CGAAAATTTGTGAATTTTTAAACAACGATAACTTTTGAATGCGTCGTCCGATTTTCATTTTCAAAAAAGCAGTCGACGCAGTTTTTTAAGCACAAAAAATGTATACATGGTTTTATTATGATTTTTTCGCAAGCTTTAAAGTTATTTTTAAAAAACATAAAAATTCCAAAAAAAATTTAGGTTATTTTTTTTAATTTCTTCTGATTGGCTCGATGGATTAACTCTCAAATCTAATCAGATCTAAGTTTTGATACACCCTTTTGAATGACATGTCGTAGAATTCAATCGGTTGATTCGTTTTTGAGAAACTGTACGACAAAAATTTATTTACACACATACATCCACACACACACACACACACACACACACACACACACATACGGTCGGACACCTCGGCGGGAATAGTCAGAATGGCTTCCTGGGACCTCAAAACGTGGAGATTTAATGAAAACTCGACTTTCGAAAATCGGACCGAAATCAATAACTTCCCTTTATTGGTAGCGGGAAGTTAACAATGAGTCACTAACAAATTGATTTGTTAGTTATTAAAAATCAAAATAGTAATTTACTTATCACCGTATAAATTTTCTTTTTAAGGTAACATTCAAATTTGCCACAAACAAAACCTGTAGAAAATTCTTTGCTTAAATTTATGCGATGATTTTAGTGATGTTTAAGATTATTGAGTTTCGACATGAGCTACAGATTGGCTTTTCGTGATTTACCATGAACACAATCTAATCTTCTCGTTCTGTGTAACAACCTTTCTTTTGGTTTTATATTTTTGTTTCTTGGATATCATCTCCAAAAAAACTGAGAAGAACATTGATTTACTGAAATGCTCATCAAAATATCAATCGAACCAAAAAACAGTTTGTTTCCACAGTCGGGTAGTTGGCTTGTCGATGAAATATCATGGAGGGAAATAGTCACAGGATTTGAGAAGAACAGTGCTTAATTAAGAAAAAACCAGCAGGAAGACTTGACTTCATCAATGGTGTGCTATTTTAAATTTTTACTAAAAATTTGGCTCCCAATTGCCAGTCTTTGGTCACATAGACCATCATCTTTAATCAGTGGCGACTGCTTGTGAATACGCTTGGGGGTTTAAACCTAACGGTTGTCTGGGGAATTTTTTTTAATACTAAAAATTGCACTTTTATGACTTTTCACTACAATTTAACTATTTTGAGACATCAATGAAAAGCGTGTAATATAGTAAAATCGGGTTATAGATTTGATGATAGATTGGAGTATGTAAATTAAATTATAAATCAAAATTTGAGAACAATGTTGTCTTACATATAGTAGTATACTTTATTTATTAGCAGGAGGTAAACAAACACACAACAGAATGAGCGCTCTGTTCACGTAACATAGATGTAATCTGTAGCTTCGGCTATCTTCGGGTGGAGTCGGGAGTCGCTGTACCTAGACTGCAGCTACAAACAATGCTATACTGGAAATTCCCCTTCTACTCCTCTATACCCGCGCCGACGCCTGAAGGTTCATTCTTTGAGTTGAACCGGCCCCTTCAAACGACGCATCTAGAGCCGCGCTTGTAACTCCCTGTTGGATTTTAACAACTTTTCACTCTATGAAACCCAGTACTGAATAGTTGTAGTTGTTAAAATATTCTGGTATTAAAGTAACTGGCTTGGGGTTTCATTAAACTAGCACGAGCCGCCACTGACTGTAAGTCTTACTTATTTTTTAGTATTTTGTACTTACAGAAAACGTTTTAAAAAAGGGCATATAGACAATAATTTTTTATTATTCTATGAAATTATTAAAAGTTTGTAAGTAGACATTACTCTAGGAGCCATTTTGCCTATTGGATATTAAGAAAGTTAAAATATCAGATGAAAATAGAGACTTTCTTCTTTACTTGGAAAGGAAATTGTGTAGGTTAGCAGTTAGTGTAGTGGTCGATCGGTGTGCTTTAGTTGGAACCTCCATCACCACGTTCACAGGTTCTAACCTAGTTATTGGCGTTCAGCTTAGATTTTATTATTATAACCAAGAAAGTATTATTCTAAATAATAATAAATAAAACATGTACAATGGCCTCAATCTTGGAATGTGTTTGAGAGGAGAGGAAAAGAGGGGCCCCACCCTTTGATTGTTATGTTTGAAATCTGCACTCCGCAGTACAACCACAATAAAAAATATAGACCTCTGTTGTGCATAAATCTTTTGCACATGTGATAAAGTTATGCAGAGAATGCATTATTGGAATTGACGAATAAAGACAGCATGAGGGCGGGAAATATTTCCTGAGATATCCTCCAAGCATCGTATTTATTTATCCCTAACAAAATATAGTATATACTATTTGGCATTCTTAGTATATAGGCTTCCTTAAACTCAGGGGTTTACTCGTAATTTTTCCAGTACCGGAACGCTGCCGGAACTGACCAGAAGTGACGGAAAGGGGGGTCACACATTTTTGAAATGTTCACTTCTAAACCCCTACTTTACGTATCTTTGGTGAGTTTTAAGGGTGCAGATAATATGCTTACTTTTATAAGAAAAGTACTATTATGTAACTATTTTTGTTACACAAGCAAATTTCTATATAGCACAAGCAAATTTTAGAGACACATACTATTTTAAGCAAAAACTTGGCAAAATGTCTCTTATTTAATCCAATGTCTTTACCAGAAATTTAAATCCTCAGTTAAAGCCTGTAAACCTAAACACATTTTATGTGTAGGCCTACCAAGAAATTACTTTTCTTATACAAAAACAATTAAACACAAGCCTTTTTAGTTTTAGACAGTTCACAAGAGGTAGCATGTACAGCCTGCTAAACTCAGCAGCATGTACAGCATGTGCGGCCGGTGTTCAGGTACCTATGTTTAAATATTTTCCTCTTTCGGGGCGCCTTTCGACCTCGTATTTGTGACGGCGTTTGTCAGTGTACAGACATTGTTTGTATGTATTCCATTGCGTGCTCTCATTTGTGATATTTATTTTTAATTAATTAATCGTGAAATTAAATGATTTATTCGATAAATATTAATCGCTAAATGAGGTCAAAATTGTATCATGTTTGACCTTATTTTGATTACAATAATCTCATCAATACGATAAACTTTTTTATGAGGAAAAAGTTGATAACATACAAATTTAACATCGCTGGTTTTTAAACTTTTCGAACGCCTCGACTCTGAATCATCGGTCTTTTATTTGTAGTCGTTCGCAACGCTCGCCGAACATCAAAGGCGTGACGAAAGGATGGCAAAAGGTTGTCTGGTGCTTCCAAGTTGTCCTATTTCGATTCCGAGCTTAGGGACAATGTGGGAGACTTTACTGCAGTTAAAGTGCAACGCACTGTAGTGTAGGAATATCGTGAGGTTTTTCAATTGCCGATTGGCGGATATAAAATTCTGAACCGAGTGTTCAATGAGTATGATTGAGGGAATGGATGGTCCAGTGCAACGTTAGAACAAAAATTTAAACAATATAATCAAAAGCAGTACCGGAACGCCGTTCCAGCACCAGCAAACCCTTGCTTAAACTTCAATTCAAAATAAGTTTTGTATTCTACACTGTTTTATACTTTCCGAGTTAAAACATTTTGAAAAACATTGTTTGCAGTAGAAAATATTTTGACCTAAACAGTGTTTGTTATACACACCTGATTCTTTTGGTGTATTTTGATTTTGGGTTGGATTTTCAATCTAAAATACATAGTAGTAAGTTGAAACAAGTTAATATATTAACTTTATTATTGGCTATAAATCATAAATGGTCAGTTTAGGAAATATTCATGAATAACAAATCTTTTAGATAGGTACATTTTCTTTCAAAAAAATAAAATCAACGTTTACAAAATCAGAGCACTTTAATTTTTCCGAATGAGAGTTTTAGACACTGCCAAAGTACCTTTTCCCAAGAAAATATTTCAGTCCATATATTCCAGAAAATATTTATGCCATAGATAAAATTACAAAAATCAGTTCAAATGTTCATGTGCAGTATCCACAGACTAGGAATGTGTCTGGCCTGAAGGTTGTGTCATCCCTTCTATTTCTCCCCGAACTTGCCTTGGCGGTACAACCAATTATTCTACGAAAACTAGGTTCACAAATTACATTTAACTAAGAAAGTTACAACTCCATAACAGACTGCATCTCACTTTGTTTTAGTTATACCAACTCCTCTCAGACACACTCCAAGATTGTACGTAAGTTATAAGGGTCTAACCGATTACTCAGTAAAACAAAAACATTAACAATTTTAAAATTTATTTGAATTTTAAAACGTAACGGTTTTTCCACAACGGTTTCCGATCTTTTGTCTTAGATCAGACCAATAGAAACAGACCATTAAGCACAGCACTTAATTTAAAAGAAAGAGTCGGCTATAACAGATGGTCATAAAATTATTTTATAGACTGATTGTAATTAAGCTTCTTAATAGGTTGTAAATGAGAATAACCATTAAAAATAAAATACCTATAGGCTGTACTCTGTGCCTCAAAAGTTTTGAATAAAGTTGGTCGATCATTAATCAAAGAATAGTTCAATAGCTGTTTCATACTGTGTTTATAAATAGGCTGTAAACTTTATTTTTGAAAACTATAAAGTTAGCTTTGAAAATATTGTTGTGTAATTTTTATTCACCCGTATATTCAACAACATGATCATATTTTGTAAGGAGATACTGTTTTATTTTAAATAATCTGTTTCCCCTGGATCAATTTTAAATCTTTCTAAAAAAAAGTGCAATAAGCCAATAAGAAACACAAAATTACAAATGAATGAATTTCAATTCCCTATTTCAAAAATTTTCAAAATCATTAAAATTTTAAATGTTGTGTTTATGCAGGGGTGGTATCTACTACTACTAGTACCTGCTATATTTTTAATAATAATATAAGTTGGTATAAATCAACCGTTGATTAGTTCTACGCGATACAATTTTAAAAATTTCAATTCAATTCCTGTAATGATAAAGTGTTCATTACTATGCACATAATTACAAGATTATACCTTTTACAATAGAATACGTGTTTGAATAGCCTCCAATTAGGAAATATCAAGTAGAGTAACAACCAAGTAATTTAATAATTAAGGCATTTGAAGCTGTTTTCATTTACATACATTTGTAAAGATTCTAATGTTTGTTTTGGTGTGTTATGTAGGCCTATTTAGTTTCTAGGTTATATCTCGGGTTAACGTACGACATACAAACAAACAAAATCAACAGGAAGAAATAGCAATCTGACTTTATCAGTTTAGATAAAGTCTAAGTAATGCCTAAATAATTGGAGGTCTTTGACACTAAAACTTAACTGTAACTAAGGATACATCTGTATTATGGGTAGGCCTACCTATATTCTTAATTTTGTTTCAACTCTGATGAACAAACAAAAAATACAACCATTGTTAAGTTTAGTAACTACTGATATGATTTTTATTAAATATAGATTAAAATCTATCTACTGAAAGATTTATGTATACAGGAATATATTTGGAGTCCCAAAGCTCATTCAAAACTTTATGATGAAAGGAAAAATTCATACTTAAAATTTGTATTTTCCACTCACTATATATTTGTTCTTAAATTAACAAAAGGTGTGATGATGATCGGACAGGTTCAAAAGAAAGGGTAGTTTAACTGAAAAACTTTGACAGTTTTTTGTAAATCAATCACAGAAGCGAGAACAAATGTGAGCCAATTAAATATATTTGATACATTTTAAAAATCCCGTTTGCACGACCTTTCTGAAAAAAATACATAATTTAAAATGTCATTTTTTCGTCTTAAAGTCTTCACTTTGTGCCCAGAAACAGAAAGTCATCGTCAAAAACCAAATTCACTATCACTACGTCCATATACGATTCCATTATAATTGTAGAGAAGTGATATTCCAGTTTGTAATGAAGCCACCATTGCTACATCTGCGGATGATACTGCTATTATTTCAGATGGAAGACTGTAGATGGCTGTAGATAGGATCAGTAATTGAACAAGAAAGTGATGAATAAAGCAGAATGAGACCAAATCTCTTCGTGTTACTTAAACTAATAGAAAAATCAATTATCTCCCTGTAAATATCAATCAACAAGTGATCCCACATGATAATGCAAAATATCTAGGCATGGCACTTGACACAAAACTGCGCTGGAGAGTAAATGTAAAAAAGAAAAGTAAAGAACTTATCAAAGATTGAGGAAATTGAATTGGCTTCTCAGTTGTCACAATAAACTATTACTTTATGAACAAGTCCTACAACCTAACTGGACATATTATGGTGTGCAGCTTTGGGACGGAATGTGCTAAAAGAGGCAATATAAAAATAATCCAGACGTTCCAAAGCAAGGTACTAAGAAGCATTGTTAATGCTCCTTGTACCAGTGGCGGATGAAGGGAGGGGTTTGGGGGGCTTAGCCCCCCAACAATTGTATAAGCCAATGCACAAAAATTTGGTGTGTTGGAAAAAGAAAATTTGTAACACAAAAACAGTAGTAACAAGTTCAAATGTGTGTTCTTAATTTCATAAGTACTCGCTTAATACAATATTTCAAACAAGACTGTAGCTCTTATAAATACATACTTCTCTAGGAACAAACATCTTATGCTGCTGCGATATATATGCCGTTGTACAGTGCAGCGGGACCGGGAGAGGACTAAAAAATACTGTCCGTGCGTTTTCCGCAATACAGTAGAACCCCTCTTAACCGGTCTGGTCGGGACCGAGACCCTGGCCGGTTACGAGTTTGGCCGGTTGATCCGAGGTTCCTGTGAAAAACAGATGTTTGTTCAAAAATAACCTACAATACATTTTTCATAAATAACCAAGCAAATAAGACGTTATTGCAACTCATTTTATTGTATGTACTGTACATACATAAGCAAACAAACACCAACAAATTAAACATTTTAACTTACATAAAGTTCTCAGGAAATTCAGTAAAGGTTCCGACAAAGCAACAGACGAAGAAAGAGAATCAAAGGATGCCGCTTTGTGAATTGATTCTAAGAACAAATATAGTTGCCGCGGAAGCAAGATTTGCTTCCCTCTTGCTTCCGCGGCAACTGTATTTTTTCTTTGAATCAATTGACAAAGCGGCATCCTTTGTTTCTTTTTTACGCCCCTCCTCTCCTGTTCTCCTGCCACAACACTCTCCTGTTCCCCTACTGCACACCTAACGTTGCGTCACCCCGCTTTATTTTCTAGGAAATGTCCGTCAAACAATCAATGTTTGAGACTTCGGTCAGTTAATATATTTGACTCTGTTGTTCCATGGGATAGGCCGGTTAATCCGAGGACCGGTTGATCCGAGGCCGGTTAAGAGGGGTTCTACTGTACCAAGTTTGACCTTTTTAGAACATCCCTCACACGTCACACATCCCTCGATTTGAGTTTCGAAAAATCGAAAGCCTTCTTTGAACATTATGATAGTAGACACCACTTTACTTGAAGCAGAAATGGCAGTAGCTAATAATTAACTTAAATCTAGAACTGCGTCACAACAAAATTTGATGGAAAATAAAAAGGTCATTAGTGTCAGAGTAAATTTCGAAGAGTTGAGGGAAATAGTTAAGCAAGAAACCTTTCCTAATTTATATAAGAAAATCAAACCTGCTTATTCCCATAAGCTCAGCCTCGTGTGAAAAATAGGTTCTCTGCTACGAGGAGGATCAAGAACTGGCTGAGAACTTCAGTGCTGCAAGAGAGATTCTCAAACTTATCTTTGTTGTACGTAGAAAAGAAAATACTCAGAGAACAGATTCAAACCCAAGATATTGTAGAAAGTTTCTTTATGAAAAACAGAAAATTGCACTTGACAGACACTTTGGTTTATACTTTGACTATTAATATTTCAAAGGAAGTTAATAATAATAGTAAATACTTTTATTTAAAATGTAACAATTTTGTTAAATAGTAATAAACATTCGTTCTTGAGTTTTCATTTTTTCCCTTTTCTTTCCACCTTTAAATTTAAGTGTCCAGAATAGTCCTATACAGTTCTGCTAAATTTGCTATGTTTTTAATTTTAAGAAAGTCGCAATAACTCAATTCAGGTATTACAATTACAGATTTAATTTTGTTTAAATAAGTCTAGATTAGTCAAATTTTAAGTGCTAGAATGGCGGAAAAGTGATTTCCAGGTGCCTGATTATAAATTTTATTCCATACCCCCAGACCACCCGATGCTTCCATGCTAAATTAGCCCCTAGGAAATATTTTCTATAGCTGCCAATGCTTGGTACGTACGTAATGATGAGATCTTGGGATTGCTATGATACATGAAGAGGTTCAGCATTTTGCTAAGAAACATGAAGATAAATTGCTTAGGCGTCACACTATCGAGATGCTACAACTTCTCGATAATACAGAGGGTAAAGCCGTTTGACTTGGCCTAAGGCGGGAACAGTGCAGCTGTCAGAAGATCAAGTGATTATTAGTTTTAGGAGTGCATCACAGGGCGGGCGTACAACCAACAAAATGTGTTAATTGTATAGATGTATTGATAGATGGACTAGGTCCAGTTTTAATAAATACAAACTAAAAACATTATAATAATTGTAGAGCATGCAGGTTCTGGAATTCATTGCTGGAGAGTTTGAAATGCATCAATGATCGTTTTCAGTTCAAGAAGGCTTTGGGTTGATGGTTTTGCGACAGTTTCGGGCGCTCAGGCAGTTTTTTGGGTGTTTTGAAGGATGTTGTAGAATGTGTGTGTGTTTATATATTATATGCAAATTTCTTTCTCTTCTGTATAGTGCAGACAAATTACTTTTAGATTTATTTTACTTAGGGCATAAACGAGTATATTTTTAGTTTTCTCAATGTCGTACATTGTATTAGTTTTCATTAGTTTTGTACGTTTTAGAAGTAATTATTATTTTATATTTTATTGTTTATGAATTTTGATGTAGTTATGTATTTTGTAATTCAAGGTTAAGTGGAAGGCAGGACCCAAAATGGTCCTAACTTCGCCTAAAAAATAAAGATTATTATTGAAACAATATTTGTTTTGTTTAGATCTACACAGAAATGCAGTACTCAATATATTGGCTAGGCCTAGCCCTAATCGTGCAAAGTAAGCTTGCTTCTGCCGCAGTTTGTTCAGTGGACGCCGATTATAAGACCGCTTGCAAGTTTGGAAACATGAGCCTGACTACGCTCAAAGGTATAAACGTAAGGAGGGAACAATGCGATGAAATTGTCAACATTTCTCAGTTAGCAGCCCCACCTGTAGTCAGTATCGCATGGCCTAACAAGGTAAGTGTGGCAAATATCTGCTCTTTTACTGTACGTTTACATGTTATAAATACATGGACAGAAGTCAACTTACTTGGAAAGCTCTTCCAAGTGTCCAAAATCATCGAAAGAAGCGCCTTTGTTGAAAAAATCTCTGTAAGTACGGTGAATATATTGGGGCAATTTTTATCTTAAAATGGAGCGGCAAGTTGGGAATATTTATACACCTTATTCAATTAAGAGCCCCATAGTGGATATTTGGTTTCTTACCTTGATCCCCCCCCCCTCCTGGCTACAGCCTTGATAGCATCTACATTAAACTTTTTGAAGAAAAAATTAAAATAATAAATATTAAAAGCCTTACAACAGCTGTGGTGTAATTCACAGAAACGGTTTCCGAGTAGTATGGCCGTATGTTTCAATTTAATAAAAGTAGACTGAACCTGTAGTATTGTTTTTACAGTATTGGATTAATACATTATAATAAAAATTTAAGCCATAACCTGCACAGATTTTTATCGCAGTTCAAGTAGATCTTAATTGTATTAGGGAATCATAATGATCATATAAATTATCATGATTAATGATGATTGCAATCAAAATACATACTGTATTTACACAGCTTTACACGTCAAGCAACATGATAAGTTTTCTGCATGACACTTGTTATGTTACCACGGTTACAAATACCACAAAATTGCATTCAGTATAATTCATTAAATATTTTGATTTTAATTTAATTTCTCCTTGAAGTCAGCCTTTTGTTTAGTTCAGGCATGTCAATATTATAGTTCATAATCCTGCTTCTTTTCATATAAAAATACCTATGAATAAAAAAAAATTCCTAGAGATAAAAGTAAATGAAAATATGAAATTTCATCTTCAAACATGTAAACAATTAGTGGCATTGTGATTATTAGTTTTCGAGCATTGAGTTTTGCAAAAACGCAAGCCAAAAACCTGGAATTGAACACAGGGTTTTCGAATTGGTTTAAAATTATACAAATCGGTTTCTCAGAGAATATATTTTCTACGTTTTTACATTATTAAATGAGCATATTAACTGAATATAAGTACTTTGAAGTCAATTATTAAAAAAAAAAAAAATTTTAGACTTCTCTAAGTTTTAAATCGTATAAAAAAATAATGAAGATATTCAAAAACTACAAATAGAACTTCCTTGTACTTTGCATTCTGCAATCTTTTGACATGCATAAAACTACATTTTCCCGCCTAATATCAAAATTTTGGAAACAATTACATTTCCATAATTTATTCCGCAAAAACTGTTCGAGATATCTCAAAAGTTCTATTTTAAAGTACACAATTTTTTTTAATTAAAACAATATTTCATAACATTCTTATTTATAATTGTGCTGAGTTATAGAGAATTGAAGGTTTTCATTCAGCCACATTTTAATTATAATTTCTGGTACTCGAAATGTATCTTGGTTCAATGCAAGGTTTTCGGTTGCTAGGCTTTTTTAAAATCACTTTACCAGAAAAACTATATAACGAAATGTCATGATTTTTTCACACAAGAAAGACAAAAGTCCATATTTTCATTTACTTTTTCTCCAAAAAGATATCTTTTATAGATTCCGAGATATAAGCCAGAGAAAACAGGAGTTTTTCGCAATTTAGAAAACGTCAAGGGGGTCCCCTTGCAAGTTTTTAAGGCAAAAAAACCGACTTTGGATTTTCATGGGTTTTATTACATTAAACGAAGCAGGATGGTGAGTAGAATTCGATTTTTTTGCCTTAAAAACTTGCAAGGGGACCCCCTTGATATTTTCTAAATTGCAAAAAACACCTGTTTTCTCTGGCTTATATCTCGGAATCTATAAGAGATATCTTTTTGGAGAAAAAAGTAAATGAAAATACGGACTTTTGCCTTTCTTGATAGAAAAAATCATGACGTTTCGTTTGACAATTTTTCTGCTATAGCGGTTTTAAAAAAGGCTTGCAACCCGAAAACCTGGAAATGCTTAAAACACGATTTTCTAAACGGTTAAAGATAAGAGAAAACCTTTTTCAGTGAATATTCTCCTTTCAATTCTAAGACTTTTGAGGTAGGTATCAATTAAATTTAAATAATTTTTATAGCGTTTATTTAAGATATTTTAAGTAAAACTGTTACTCAATATAAGCATTTTTTCAAAGCTGTATAACTCGGTGCCTATAAAAAGGAAATTTATGAACAAACTTTTTTATTGTAGACAAAAGTCTATATTTTAATGGGACACTTTCAAATTTTCAATATCTCATATAGTTTTTGAGAAAACAATTTTAGAAAAGTACATATTTCAACAATAAACATTTTCGAAAGGAAAATTTTTGCCCCGATATGGGTATCAAAATATACATAATTTTATAGAGAATAAAGATGTGTTTGTAGTTTTTCAATAACACTGATATTTTTCGAGTTATTCAGCTTTTTATGATTTCCAAAATGGTTTTTCTTAAATAGCTATAAAAATGATTTAAATTTAATTGATACCTACCTCAAAAGTCTTAGAATTGAAAGGAGAATATTCACTGAAAAAGGTTTTCTCTTATCTTTAACCGTTTAGAAAATCGTGTTTTAAGCATTTCCAGGTTTTCGTGTTGCAAGCCTTTTTTAAAACTGCTATAGCAGAAAAAGTGTCAAACGAAACGTCATGATTTTTTCACACAAGAAAGACAAAAGTCCATATTTTCATTTACTTTTTTCTCCAAAAAGATATCTCTTATAGATTCCGGGATATAAGCCATAGAAAACAGGTATTTTTCGCAATTTAGAAAACGTCAAGGGGGTCCCCTTGCAAGTTTTTAAGGCAAAAAAACCGACTTTGGATTTTCATAGGTTTTATTACATTAAACGAAGCAGGATGGTGAGTAGAATTAATACGTACCAAAAATTTTCTAAAATATTAATTACACTGGGAGTTTTGGGCTTTTAAGTAAAACTGTTACTCAATGTAAGCATGTTTTCAAAGTTGTATAACTCGGAGTCTATAAAAAGGAAATTTATGAACTAATTTTTTTATTGTAGACAAAAGTCTATATTTTAATGGGACACTTTAAAATTTTCAATACCTCATATAGTTTTTGAGAAAACAATTTTAGAAAAGTACATATTTCAGCAACAAATATTTTCGAAAGGAAAATTTTTGCCCCGATATGGGTATCAAAATATACATAATTTTATAGAGAATAAAGATGTGTTTGTAGTTTTTCAATAACACTGATATTTTTCGAGTTATTCAGCTTTTTATGATTTCCAAAATGGTTTTTCAAAAATAAACGCTATAAAAATGATTTAAATTTAATTGATACCTACCTCAAAATTCTTAGAATTGAAAGGAGAATATTCACTGAAAATGTTTTCTCTTATCTTTAACCGTTTAGAAAATCGTGTTTTAAGCATTTCCAGGTTTTCGGGTTGCAAGCCTTTTTTAAAACCGCTATAGCATAAAAAATTTCAATATCAGGCATAGTTTTTGACAAATTTTAATGTTTTCCCTCCTTGACATCTTTTTGCTGCCACGAATTTTAATATTTTGGAAGTAGTATTACTAGACTAAGGGGCTCGTTTAGCTAATCAACCCCTTGTGGTGCCTCGTGTTGAAGCAAATGCAAACATACTATTGTTTAGGCCTAATCTAAAATATTGTGTTTAGCTTTTGATCCAAATCCGCTGCTTTGTTTATAAATGGTACACAAGTTGTTTAAATTATAATACAGGTCATGTAAGTCTCTTTTATGGATTTTTGCTTTTATTTTGTTAACCTTACCTAAAAAAGGTGTTACTTGTGAAGAATAACTAACAGATTTTCAATTTGCTAAGTTAGTTAATTTGGTGGTAATGAATGTAAATGCATTCACGAAACGTATGTTGGTTAAGTACAGGGCTGACCTGAAATTGCGTTAAGCTTTTGATCTAAATCAGCCGTTTCGTAGGAACCCTAAATATGTATACGATAAAAAGTAGCCCCCACAGACACTTTAATTTTATTTATGTATATAGATGTATCAAATTGTACCAATATTAACACCAGTCTCTCTGATTCTAACAATCAACTTGTTTTCATTAATTAGCGAGATTAGATGTTTGCATTGGTAAGTGCTCTCGAACAAAGAGTAATTTTACATTTTTCCCAGAAATTTACAAACAAAATTAAATACTTCCTCTCCAGTTTTAGTGATAAATTGGTTCTACTTATAATAATTCCTTGTAAATTTGAGACAGTGCCTTTAAAATATTTACACTCCAGCTGATTTTATTGGACACCGTAACTTGCATCTACCGTAGATTCACATTGGTAAAGAATAACTTGTAGTTTTAATCCTGACTTCAACTCTTTGAACCTGTCTTAATAATCCTTGATCCTGGCTGTGTTTTGCTTTATGTTGATAACAGTGATGTTTAATGTTACACATCATCGAGATACTGATGTCAGCATTGAACTTTAACACGTTCACTGCTAAGGACGCACATGTGAGCTTGACACTAGACACCATGAGAAGCGGCTGACGCACAGTGCATTGCACGCCAATCCCCGTATTGGAAGTATTTTCAATTCACAATGCATTGCGTGCTTCGCACGACAATCACCGTGTTACAAGAATTTTCAATACACAGAGCATTGCGTGCTTCGCACGCCAATTTTAAGCCTATGGACGCACATGTGCATCCGCTTTAAAATATTAGTGATTATTACGTAGAAAAGTTCAAAAATAAAAAATAAAAGGTCAGCTCCTAGCTTAGGAAATACAAAATTTGCGTAGCAGTGAAAGTGTTAAGCAAAGAAAACTATCTTCACACACAAAATTGCTGAAAAAATGCAATATTCTTTAGAAATGTTTTGTTTACTTAATTTTGATAAAGCCATAAATGCGTACCAACTAACCGAATGGAACAAAAAGTATTGAATATAGAAGCAATAACTTTGCATCGACAATAGCAAATAAATAACTCATTCGACACAAATAACGTGTGAGCAAAAGAAAATAGTAGAGGTAAATGTAGGAAGCGGGGTGTCTGTGCCCTCTGATACATGATTTTTCTCTGCGGGAGAGTTTCTCGACTATGATTTTGTTAGCTCTGTCTCAGGTTTCCTTTGCATCACAGTTATGCTGAATAAATTGTAGTGTGCTCCCAGTATATTTTTTGGCTAAGTATTTTAAAAATATATTTTGTTATATCTATGTAATACAGTTATTGATGTAACTGAAATGACTAAACCGTAGTATTTTACTATATTTATTTGTATTTCAATTACGTATTTTAAAGATGTACTATGTTATTATAGTGATTGTTTTAATTGTTAAGTGTTGATGTAATTTATAAGTATAATTTATAAATAGTTAAAGGTGTGACGCTTTCTATGCAATAGGTTTTGTCAAGAAGCAATAGAAATAAATGAAACGAAATGATAAAAATGATATCGAAGGGTTGAGACTTGTGTTATACTACCTCCCAACTTTGATCCACTGCAATGTTGAACCAGTGATTGGAAGAAATCAAACCAACTTTACCGTCACCTCAATAATAAAGGACAAGACGATTACATTAAACTATTTTCTCATATTAAGGTGGGGCTACAAAAAATCGAACTAGCGATCACAAACAAGAAAAACCTATCTATATCGGTGTCAGATTGTTTAATAATTGGTTGCGGAAGTCGCATAAAACATGTTTAAAAATGTAATTGCATTCATTTGACATGTAAACAACAATTTTATTTATTTGTTATAATAAATGTACTAAGCAACTAAATACTTAGTTTTCACAACATTTAAAAAATATTCGTCTTTCGTTATACCTGGATCATTCAAATATAAACGGTAATATATTTACTAATTAATAGCGTACACAAATAAACCCGTCAGCTTTTCTCTACGTAGCTGTAAGGTCTATCAAATGAACAAAATTCCTTTGCAGTAAAACACCCGTCAAAAACTTTCCCAGCTGAGATATGGGTTTTGGCAGGCTTCATCCCTTCTCTGCCACTCCTTACTTACCATTTTTGAGTCTGGAGTGCCATGTCATCATTGTGATGATGAAAAAATCCTTTCCTTCGTGCCGGAATCGATCCAGTCTGCCTCAAATCTCCAACCTGACCTGTTTTTGATTTTCGGTTAACAGTCTCAGAACCCAAAATGTTTACAGATAATTTAGCTTTTGTCAGATAATTGATGATACAAGTATGGGTTGACTATACAGAGTGTCTTTTTTAAATGGGCCACCATTGGTATCTTGTATACTATAATGACAGCAATTCCAAAATAGGATTTTACAGCACAAACATGAAGCCCGAGGCAAAAATGTCCTTCGATATCCCAGGCATCGCATGTCCGTCTACGAGACTTGTTCATTTTACATGGGAATCAAACTGTACAACAAATTACAGTCTGATATAAAATATAGTTTAAGTTGCACCAGTTTTAAGGAAAAATTAAATGTATTTTTAACAGAGCAATGTTTTTACTCAGTTGAGGAGTGTAGAGGTGTCTGAGACACTCCTTTTGTTGTAGCTTCATCTGTACTGTTTTGATTTTTTTAATTTGCTATTGATGTAAGTTGTTGACAATTCCTACATTGCATTGGCAATACCAAACTATGTAATCTAGAAGCTGGCCAAATAAATAAATAAAATAACTTACGAAATGTTCTGAATGTTTTAGTCTGAACTGTTCACGGTGCTGATGTTAGACGCAGGGCAATATGGAACTGGACCACTGTATCTTCAATGGCTGGTCACTAATGTTACGGTAAGTTGTTTTAGTTCTATTAGTTTTGTATACACCCGTTTAAAACATACTTCCTCACCATAAAGTAGTAAAACCATTAAAACTAATTTTAAACAAAATGTATATTCCCAATGTTATTTTTATTTGAAATTTTTATAAAAATATATCCAACAGATTGATTTACATGTTATTCTACCGGGTGTTTCAAATAAATATCGGGGAGTTGAGGCTTTGAGGTTTATATTACATTTAACTTACAATTATAAATAATACATCAAATGAAAGAGCAACTCAAACAGTT
>JAGFPH010012065.1:7547-24329 GCA_018207615.1 Philaenus spumarius | reverse complement strand
CTTCGGTCAGGTAAATAAGGAAAACTTGTTACAGCTGTCGTACCCGGCTTCGTTTATATAAATAAGTAAACAATTTTATAGATGTCATACCTAACGTAGTTCAGGTAAATAAGTGAAACTTTTTATAGCTGTCGTACCCGGCTTCCGTCAGGTAAATAATGAAAACTTGTTTATAGCTGTCGTATCAGGATTTGGTCAGGTAAATGAGAAACACATTTTTTGTTAGACTAGCTGTCGTACCAGGCTTAGTTTAGGTAAATAAGTCCAAATTTTTATAGCTGACGTACCCGCCTTAGGTCATGTAAATATGGAACAGATGTTTATATTTGTCATACCAAATTTTGTATAGCTGTTGTACCCATCTTCGGTCAGTTAAATAAGGAAAACTTCTCAAGTTTGTATAGACAAACACATTCCGTTTGCTTTCTTGTGTTAAATGAAGGCTTTTTTAACACAGGTTTGAATATGCACCACAGTTATTTATATAACAGTTTCGAGGTGGCAGAGTAAATGCATAAACACCTTTTCGAAACACAAATTTTCTTTACAACAAATGTTCTAAAATTTTACTAATTGGAAATTTTTTATTCTACACCGTTGAATATTGTATATTAGACAGTATCATTTATTCACCAACAAAATATATGTTAAACACATCTCAAAAGAGTAGGCCTATATAGCTTACACACTTATCTTATAACCTTAAAATTATTTAAATTTTGCTGTAAATCTACAAATAAATAGAAATTTTATTGGAACTACTTACTTTCTTTTGATTTAAAAATGGTTAATCTCTATTATGAAATTATATAAAAACAGCAATATTTACTATAAATAATTCAATCAACTTAAAAAATTAAAATAACTTCGTACAATAAAGTTAACTATTGTTAAATGGTGTCGGAATGATATTCTAGGTCAGCACTTTAGAAGACAATAATTTACAAAGAAAAAAAAACATTTCTTTACTGAAACTAGAAAGGCCCGGCGAATAATCACATCTCGCCCAAAAACCTATGTTTTGTTTACTTGACAGGTCTACAAAACTATTGGAACGTTTAATTCTTTTTATTAAGGGTCTACTATACCTTGCGTAAAACAGCACGGTATTTGTTTACTTTAGCGTGTCAATCGAAACTACCATAAATACACAAACCTTAACTTTTTTCTTTATAAATATAGTACTGTATTTATACACTTCGTAGAAACGAACAGTTTAGCCCAATCAACTACAAAGTTGTACATACGTTTTTAAAGTATAATCATACTGTTATCGGCCAGATTAAGTAAAAAGCAAACATACTGTGACTACATACTATAGGTTCAAACCTTTTAGGTTTTAATTTTTTAATTGTAATTATATAATGTGATTTACACTCGTACGATTTACACACCGCCACAGATTTCTCCGCATTTCTTTTCATTTTTCTTCGTATATCGGAAACCGTTATATAAAAGACTAGGTTGGCCTCTTATGGTGGTCGAAAACTCCATATTCCTACAGATGTTTACACCTCCCGATCAAGCATACAAATGAGGTTTAAATTGGCAGTGTCCACATGTAAACAAAGGGGTTGGAGGGGGTGAGGGTGCTAGGCGAGGGCAATGACTACATATCAATTCAACGAATGAATATCAATCAATGAAATTCACTAAAAACAACGATTAAGACCAGGATTTGAACCCATGACCTACACGTTATTATGTTATCAGTAACTACATATCAATAAGACGAACAGTTTAAATGGGAGGATTCGGAGCAGGAAAAGTGAGTTTGTGCCAAAGTCGCTACGAGCTCTCACGGCGAGTTTTGCTGGGCGAGTGTGGGACAAGGATGGAAAGAGAAAAGAGATGTCCGATTTCATGTAACCGTGGCCGTCGAAACCTAGCGGCCGACGGCGCAAACACATTTTTATACCTGCTTCCCTGGTCTGAATTTTTAACATTGGAACTTTTCGTCTTATTGATATGTAGTCATTGGCGAGGGCGCACAACCACAGGCTACCTGCGTTGCATTCCTCAACCCTTGTAAAGTTTTCACGTGGACGAGATGGCACCAATTAGTGTGTTTATTCAAGTGTAAAACTGAGCTGGACGAGATGGCACTCTTTTCTAGGAAATTGGATGTTGGAATTGGATGTTGGACGAGATGGCACTACATCGAGGCAACGAGGGTGAGTAATTAGGGTCGGTCTCGCCCGCCATAAAACTGACCCTTATTAATGACGCCTGAGTGAACCAGTAGCATACTATAGTAAAAAAATTGCAATTCTGTATGTCTTAAGTGAAAATGAAAAAAGGATATCATATTTCGTTTCATTATACTTTCCTGATAATTTTGATTATATTTGGCCAACTTTGAGCTGTACTAGCATTATAAACTATCTTAGTTGAATTAACATTAGTATTATGGTGTACAACAATAAAGCCATAAAAATGTACTGGAGAAGTTCATATTTAATTATATAATAAATAATCATTATTTGAGAAAAAAACTCGATACTGTATCGTTACTTGTGAATTATGACGCAATATTTTTGCTGATTATTGGTTGAAGGACTATGTTAATAAAGAAAATACCTGTCATCACTTTCAAAGGTGGTCGATAACATGGAGGGGGTCGACATGTGGAAAACCGACGATAACTCCGCAATGGAATGAGATTTAACATTGTTTAAACGTCATTATATTAACAGAAATATGGATAACAATTATTTATGAATTAAATAAGAGTGTTGTCTGTAAATTGCTTTAGAATAGTACTTTTTGCCTGACTTCACGTTTCATGCACCAGAGAAGCCGGAAAACCCTCATCTCAATTTTTGTCTGTCGGTAACGCTCACAAACGTGTTTTTGTTCGCGTTTCACGGGAAAACGAGTGGATCGTATTCGTTGAAATTTGTTTTGTTGTTTTAGAAGGTTATAATTAAAACCGTCATATGCCTTTTGGGAAAAAATGGCGGCAGCTCAAAAACGTGATTTCGTGCGGTTTTGATCATGGTTGTTCACTTTTCATAGGAAAACGGGAGTACTAACGATGAAACTTGTTTCCTATTTCTATAAATGCGAGCGTTAGAAGGTTATAGGCTAATTGGATATTTGAAATCACCTTAGGGCTCCGCCCCACTGTTATAAAAGATACAAGTTCCCATGTTATTCTTATATAAACATACTATTTATTTGTATTGCGTCATATGATATCTTAAGAATATTTGTTCCATAAACAGCTGTTGCAGTGCTTATTGAAAGAGTTGAGTGTAGATTGGCAATACATAACAGAAGAATATATTGGAAATCTGATGGAGCTGAAATATGGTATAAAGACAGGTACTTCCCAAAAAAGTAGCATAATAAGTATTTGTTTTAACACCTTATTAGATTTTTTAATGTTGTTAATGTGTAAATTCGCTCCCCTGGCGCCAGCGGGCTGAGTGCGAACTCGTTTGTTTATAACTTAGTTAACACTGGGCTGTAACTAAATATTGGAATCAAAACTGCCTTTCACCCAATGAATATAAACCCTGGAAGAACAGAGATTATGAGAAATAGGAGTCAGACAAAAGTTCAGGTAAAAACCTTGCCGGAAGATGTTAGTTTTGAGCTTTATCAGATCCCTAGCCTCGTTCCCTACAACAACTGCATATTGTAATGGGGGACACAAGTCCTCGATTGCCGGTTAGATGTGATTCCCGTCGATTTAATGGTGTTAAATTCTTTTCACACGGCAAATCGGCCGAGTTGATTAGTTTGTTTCCCATCATAATCAACTAGAAACTTTAGAGTTGCATGTGAGATTTTTTCTTTTATCCCTACAACAGAAAATTATAGAATTATATATAAAGATATATTCATAGATATGAAATAAATAAAATTGTATTTATTCCCCATAAATAGTGTTTAGCAGTTTCAGTATCTCAGTAACTAATTCACGTAGAGTAATTAAAAAATATAGGCTTGTTCATTTTTTATGCTTAATAAAATGGTGAAAACTAAAATTTGACTAACAAAATATTTATATGCTAACACAAATTAAAATTTGTGTACACTAAAGTATTAGTGATTGAGTCTTAGATTGAAATGAAGTCCAGTATTGAATTATTTCCCATGAGAATAACTTTTCGATCAAGTATGCAGATTTGCTGTATCCGGTAGGCTACATAAAAAATGGTGGTATTAATAATATTTTATATGTAAATATGGTATTAATACTGTAGCACATGTGATGGTGACATCTCGTCGGTCCGACACCGCGCACCGCCCTTTACATCTAACACTGATTATTAAGCCCCCTGCAGACGAGGACAATAGTGGCGGCCAATGGACCTAGCCATTAGTGGCCGCCTGTAACTGTCCCCGTGTGATGAGGTAATGGCAGCCTCTAGTTCCAGTAGCTACTGCCAGCCACTAAACACAAACTGATTTGAGTTTACTGGACGTTGACGCGCCACTAGCGAGTCACGTGACCTACTTCCAGCCACTATTGTCCCGTGTTTTAACGGCACTGCCAGCCAGTAGAGCTCTAGACTCCGTCGAGAAAACCAGATTAAGTAGTTTTTTGAATTTCATTTGCAGTGTTTTTGTTTATTTTAAGTATATTTGTGATGTGTTCAAAAGGCGAAGACGTAAAGAAAGTAGCCTGTGTGAAGTGGAGTGCGGACAATATAATGGTTTTTTTGGAAATCTACAATAATAATTACGAACTTCTTTGGAACATTCGGCATTCTGAATATACAAATAAGTCAAAGAGGGAAAGTGCAATGTTAAAGTTAAGAGATGAATTAGTTGGGGAAGGAATTACTGTGCCGGACTTAGGCTTTTTGAGAGCTCGTGTTAAAGCTATTAAGTCAACATATAGAGCAGAACTTCTTAAAGTTAATGAATCGAAAACAAGTGGAACTGGTGCAGATGAAGTCTACACACCCAAACTCCCTTGGATCGCTGCAGCAGACGTTTTCATGAGAGATGTTATCATCACACGCAAATCATATTCTAATTTGGTAAGTTTATTTTTAGTAGTTTATATAGAATAATGTAGGCTTTGTAATTTGAGAAATATTACTGGGTTTTATTTAAAACAAACCAGTGATTTTTTACAGATTGTTTATAACTGTATAAAAAGGTATTACATTTTTTATTTAATTAGACTAAAACTTAACATAAAAGCAAAGAAAACTTGAGCGCTTACCTTCATATATTCTTGTAATGCAGTTGTTATTGCTTTAAGTACATCTGGCATAAAACTTGAAATGGTGTTGGCTGGTATTCTAAACATGATTGCGAGGGTTTGGTAACTATCACCAGTTGCTAAAAATCGTAAAGCAACCTGTAATTTCGAACGAGCAGGAATTGCGTTTCTCATTACCGTGTCAGTTTTTGATATTTTATCTTTAATTACATTTAATAGTTCAATAAACTGTTCTACACTCATTCTCATGATTTTCTTGAATTCTAATGGGTCCTCTTCGGCTAACTCGCTAATTATAGTGGACGAAGCTCCCAGATTATTTCTCCGACCCACCCAGTCTTTGACCCAGCACATCCTATTTTTATTCATTATATCTTGCAGCTCTTCACTTAAACAATGCACAATCCCACCAACAACCTCCTCAATAGCTTCATCGACTGCTTCCTCATAATCTTCATCAAACTCATTCGTCTCTAACATGTTTACCTCACACCGTCTCGTTTGCTACTGGCAGCCACTACAACATTTTTAGTGGAAGCCATTATTGTCCCCGTGTGTAGGTGTACTGTCCGGACAGTGCAGTGGCCGCCACTTCTGGACGCCACTATTGGCCGCCACTATTGTCCTCGTCTGCAGGGGGCTTTACAGTACTACCAATAAGACTGATTTAATGGTCTGCTGTAGTGGCGGCCATCTTGGATTTTTATCCCATAAGAGCAATGTTAAATTTCAAACCATTTATTTCGTTTATTACTTTCTCACTATACTATAGTATAGAGAAAGTATAGTGATCGCAAAAAAATCGATGTTGAGATTTTTGTGGAAATATCCGTTTTGGGTTCCCCTGAGTCCAAAAAAGTGGTTTTTTACAAAACGTATGTCTGTACGTATGTCGGTCTATATGTCTGCATGTATACAAAGCTAGAGGGAAAACTATTCAATCGATTTCAACCAAATTTACACCAGACATGTCAAGTAGGCCTGTATAAATGCATAAAAAAGGGTTTTGAAAAAACAACCCCCTTTTTGGTAAAAAAACCCAAAAAATCAGTTATTATTTTTCTTTTTAAACGGCTCTAAAGATTTTGATAAAATTTGGCTTATTTGTAGCCTTTAAGGTGGCCTACCATATGCAAAAAACAGCATCTTTCTAAAAATTCTCGTTTACCTAATAATAATAATAACTGATTTTTGAGGGTTTCTTGGCCATAAAGGGGGTTGCTTTTCAAACTTTTTCAAAACCTTTTTACGGGCATCTATAAAGACCTAATTGACGTGTTTGGTGCAAATTTGTTTGAAATCGATCGAATAGTTTTCTCTCTAGATAATAATAATAATAATAGTTATTAGTTAATCTTTAACTTTAATAAAAAATCACCTCTCCTACCCCACCCTACAAGTCACAGTGAATCTGTTTAATAATTTAAATATGTTTGTGAGAAAGTGTGTGCCAGTTCCTGGTACCGTTTATTTTTATCATAAAATTGTTTGCAAGGTCTCATTTTAAGCACAATTACAATACGCATACGTTTTGCATTTAGATTTTTTCAAATGCTTTTCTTTTGTAATGTAATTGACATTTTATAAGTAAAAATTTTGAATTGTTTTCCTAACACAATAAAAAATTAATAATGAAAAGTAATTTGCAAGCCGGATCCGAAATTTTATAAAGAATATTCAGGTTTTTTTTCAGCACTCAATTACAAAAGATGGATTTATAAAATGGTTTGAAATGAGGCAAAGTTAAAGCGCTCAGCTGCAAGAAATTGCACAGTTTAGATAAGGTTATAGAGAGAAGCGCGTTTCCGGTTGCTTTCTCATTTACTGGAGCAGACCCTTAATAAGTAAAAATATTTGTTCGTTTTAACGCCCAACTCGCGTAATGCAGGTTGCGCATCCTGTGAGACCAAAGTAGCGACAAAGGAAACCAGGAATCGTATTCCTTGGTAACTAGTCTAAAATAAAGACTTATAAGAATGTTTCTCACGGTACTGCCCACCCCGGTACAAGTCACTGTATTCTGGAAGTTGGATCATATCAGTTCAACTCCGTGAAGGTAGTAGAGTTTAGTATGGCTGCGACAATACCAATTAATTACAGGGAATGTGTCGGAATCAAGGGTGGTAAACTATTTACTTCTGGTGATGGGTTTTTTTATTCGAAAAACTTTAAAAGAGTGGGTGATTATGAAC
Organism: Philaenus spumarius; assembly: GCA_018207615.1. Lineage (NCBI taxonomy): Eukaryota > Metazoa > Arthropoda > Insecta > Hemiptera > Aphrophoridae > Philaenus > Philaenus spumarius. The sequence continues at coordinate 16,952 of JAGFPH010012065.1, read as the reverse complement.
ACTTAGTGTGTAAGAAGAAATCGTGCAGTGGCAGTGCAAAAATCATACCGACTGTTACCGGAGTTAATTTAGTGTCATATTCTCCTCATTCCGTTGAATGTGTTCCTGACATGGACTTTGAAAAGGAAATTGCATTAAGAAAACGTATTCTTGCAAAGTGTTGCGAGGTAACATCACCTCTTATAAGGATTTTTCAAGAGGAATGTAATAGGTGAGTTATACGTTTTGTCTTTTTACTGTTAGTACGTTACACTTTAGTTCTTGCTCACTATTTTACCACTTATTAAAATAAAGTTGCATATCTGGAGATGCAATATCACGTTTTTATATCAAGATTATGTTATATGGTTCATGTAAATGTATTATGTTTAAGAACTCACTATTTATTAAAGACATATACAAGTTATATACATTCCTAATTATATAATTTTCTTTTTCTACTGTTTTTTAGTTATTTTACAGTAATAAGTCGGTTATATAGTCGTAACAAAACAATTACAACATGTATAAAAATCGTAGTAGCATATTTTGAAACTCCTTACTATGAGTCGGTGTGGGGGTGACGGTGACAGATAGCCTGCCCTGCGACTTTTTTGGGGACGTGACTAAAACTAAAATTGCGAGAGGAAACTAAAATTCAGCAAAATATAACACAACTCAAGACTTCGCCATTCGGTGACGGATTTTTTAATCACTTTTTTAACTTTCTATGAGCTAGAGACTTGAAACAAAGCTCAGAAATTAGTGCAATTAGAACTCGCTTTATTTTAATAAAAATGGTTCAAATATATTTTTAATTTAATTTTGAATTTAAACTCACATTGTATCTAAATGTAAACATAAACAGGGGCAGCCCGCTAGTTTTTCAGCAGCCGTGCTATTATAAGTATAAATCCCCCCCCCCCTCCACATTATAGGATTGTGAAGATATGACATGTTTCTGTTTAGGTTTTACTACGCTACAAACACTCTTGGATTCAATTTTTACTTATATTAGAAAATGATCACGCTGTCGCTTGGGCAAACCCGTTCCCTATGAAATAAGATTTTAGTACTATCAGCGGGTCAATTAGCCCGTAATGGCGAGTGACGTTATTCTTATTTATGTTTATGTTTTGTACTCCTTTAAATTTAAAAATTAAGTATTAAAATTAATATTTTATATTATTGATCATCTTCTCCATGCACTTAATTAATATAACTTGCATGTGAATGCTGTCGGCTGAATGATTGCAATTAATTTATATTTTAGATAACAATTTATTGTATTGTATTGGAGTTGCACTGTATTGTTTTGTTACAAATGTATTTGTTATATATTTATAACTAGGGGAGGTCCCTGCGTGCTCCGCACGCCAATCCCCGATGGAACCTTCTAAAAACATATGTTATGTTTTATTTATAATAAAGGTGTAGGATTAATAATAACCTCAAAACTAAGATCATAAATAATGTTAAATGTTCAAATAAAATTATTTCGTATATTTTATAACAGCAATTATAATAAAGGTTAAAAGAACCAGTAAGGATAAGGTCTACACTTAATCAAAATCCTAATCAAAAAGTTAGAAATACAAATAATTGTTTTATATTTTGAAATCAGAATGGTTAATCACTATCAATTACCGTATATTATTAATAAATAGACCTACTAATAAATTATGATATGTTTTATTTATTTTTAACTAGGATATAACATAGTTTTTCTTATTTTTAAATTCCAGCTGTGTTTTTTTCAAAGTGACAATTAGGCCTTCTAGAATATATAGCCTATTACCCCTACAAGCTACTAGTTTTGTACTAAGCTGGACATCCGAATCAACTGTTTTATCTGTTATTTTATTCAATTGGTTGCTATGGTAATGAATGAAATACATTCAATTAAATATATATGTTGGTTAATCAGTCTAGGTCTCAACATAAAATTATGTTTAATTTATTTTACCTGCCTTAAAGGCAACATACACACTTAATTTATGTTTTTGGTGTATCTTTTGAATGATATAAGTTTCATTGTTCAATTGTCGTTTTTACTTTCTCCACCCTATATGTAGTATATGGAGAAAGTATTGTTTTCGTGCAAATTTGAATTTTTAGTGGAATTATCTGTTTTGGTGCTCCCTGAACCGCCAAAAAATGTTTAGTGGAATTATCTGTGTTGGTGCTCCCTGAACCCAAAAATATTTTTAGTGAAATTACTTGTTTTGGTGCTCCCTGGGCCCAAAAAAGTGGTTTTTTGGTGATGTCTGTCCGTGTGTCTGTATTGATGTGCACAAAGCTGGAGACCATACCAACGGTCCGATTTTGATGACATTTGGTATGTAGGTGTAGTTCTTGAATATCTCCAGGCGTTTTTTTTTTTTTCATTTTTTCAAATTTTAGATTTTTAAGGAGTTTTACTCCCCCCCCCCCCCAAAAAAAATGGCCAAAAAATGAGAAAAATAAAAATTTGTCAAAAACGGCTCTAACGATTTTGATAAAATTTGGCTTTTTATAACAAAGGGTGATATTAAAGGTATTTTGAAATACAAACTGAGTAAAATTTCTGTTAAAATATATAAATTTGTACTTCGCAAACAAATTATTACAAATAAAGAAAGAAATACAATTTTTTTTTAATAATAAAAAATATAATTGAAAATCATGTATTTTTTAGATGTGGAAGTTCGTGCAGTTGAGTCGCCGTACAGTCAGTACAGGATTGTACCAACTACGCAACTTTCCAATGAGTTCATGGGGCTGGAGGAAGTGTTGAGGCAGGCCGAGGAACTGAGAATCGGCATCCAAGGTTTGTCGGCCGCTGATGACACAGCAGTTGAAAAGGGGAAACCCTGCGAGCTGCAGTGTTTGCCAAAGCATGCGGGCCTCTAGGGTCCGTAGCCTTGTGGTCACACGGTTTTCTGTCATGGGTGCGCTGAGGCTTTTGTAAGCCTCACCCTTTTCCACGGGGTTACAACATAAGAAATATAAACACAAAGAACAAAAAGCACACACCTAACACTAAATAAAATAACACATGTCTAACGTCAATAAATAAAAACATAAAACACAAGACACATTTCACGAAGCTGGCCAGCTACAGTACGCTACCTTGGTTTGACAAGGTTCTAACTGACATTTTTGCTAAAATTGGTGTTTTCACACATTATAATAAAGTTTATATATCTCTATGGTTTCACCAGATTTTATTCCTCTATGTCAAATAATAACAGATTTAGGAAAGTGACAAAGTTCTCTCTGAATGAAAAAAAATAGAATATTTGGAGTGACAAGGTTCCAACTGAACAATTTTGGTCTGTGATCAGCTGATCATATTTGGAAGAAGAAGAATTCTGTATTTGTGTGTTGTGGTAATAAGAGGTTATGATTGTGATTTTATTTATTAATTAGTCTAAACATTTAAGTCAGCTTATTATTGAAACCAAGAGACAATTTCAGTATTTTAGTACTAAAAATGAATGACGAAATGTCTGATAATAGTAATATGATAGATGTATTATATGATGAAAACTCAGAGGATGATTATGTACCACCAACATCTTCAGAAGACTCAGATGAAGAATATACAATTTTATCCACACCCAGGTAAGAAATAAGAAAAGAGAAAACAGTGTCATAAGAGAATAGGACTAGGCCCATAGGCCCATTATTATTTATTTTAAAATGTAAATGGATAAATCAAGTAGGCTATCCTACAGAACTACATTTTTTATGATTAAAAATAGAGGTTAAATTGTTAATATCATGCGAATAATGATTGTAATTAGGCCTACATTATTAGGTTCATTGGTAGTTCATTTATTTTTGTGTCAATATCTTTGAAACATTGGTTTTAAAATAAAATAGGCTAGCCTACGGTATTCTTATAAGTGATTTTATTTTCAGCAAGAGAAACAAATTTCTTCAAATATCAGACCAGAGAAAAAGACATTGTTACAGTACTACTACTCCAACAAAATCCTCTGAGGAGTCAAATTCACATATAATGGAAAATTTCAATCAAGAGGGGGAAGGGAACCAGGCCTCAGAAGCTCTAATTATCCCTACTACAATCGCAACGACAAGGTAACTAAATTATTATTACTGATCGTATATTTAACTTTTTACATTAATATATTGGTCACAGAAAATTAAATGGCTTTGCCCTGCTGTCAAAGGTTCTATTAAATTTTAACAGACCTAATTTTACAAATTGTTGCATATTTTAGAAATGTTTTTAAGCCACTAAGAAACCAATCCTACCATGCCAGAGTAAGAGACATAAATTTGGTTCTAAATTCGTAGGGTTAGGACATATCCACCCACATAAGATAATTTTTCCTGTCTTTCAATCAAATTAGGCCTATTCTTAGATTTAAAATATTTGTTGTTTTTTCAGTGATGCGACCCTGTCTGCAAATAACAGTTTGACATTTGACACACCAAAGAAAAAACCAAGGAAGGTTGTTGCAAATCCCATAAAATGGAAGTGCAATATCAGGAAACAAAAACACCAATCTGGCGAGTCTTACATCAGTCGAAGAGGTAAGGCCGTAAGTTTAAAGGCCGTGAAAATTTTAAAAGACTGCTTCAAATGTAAATTTAAATGCAGCACAAAAATTTCAAATAGTGAACGAACAAAACTCCATTCGTCTTACTACACTTTACCATACAATGAAAAAAAGACATTTTATTATTGCATCGTCCGACAGGGTTTTAACATCAAGGCCTAAGAGATCCACTACAGATAAAAAAAGGGTATATTCCTTTAAATATTATTTCACCGTGAAAGGACAAAAGATTCAGGTGTGTAAGAGTTTTTTTCTTGGCACGCTGGATATATCTCAGAAACCAGTGTACAACGCACACTTGTCTAAAAACCAAGAAACCAACACACCTCAGCCAGATAAAAGAGGTAAATCATGCTGCAGTAGAAGAACTCCTACTGGTGACCCTACTTTTGCTCGGCAACATATTGAAAGCATCCCAAAAGTCGAGTCTCATTATTGTAGGTCTAGAACCAAACGAGAATATCTGGGATCTAATTTGAGTATTTCAAAATTGTATGAACTATATCTTGAAAAATGTAATGATACATCAACTGTCCCTGTCAAACTTTCCATGTACAACAAAATATTTGTAGCAGAATATAATTTAGGATTTCATCAACCAAAAAGTGACCGTTGCGATCTGTGTGAAAAATTCAAAATGGCCGAGAAAACTAGTACATTATTTGCAGATCTAACTGAGGAGTACAATGCCCACATACTTAACAAAACCGCAATGCGTGAAGAAGCCAAAAGGGATAAGGATTCTAAAACTCCTGTTCTGTTTTTCGATTTAGAAAACGTAATCAATTGCCCGCGAGCTGCAATAAGCTCTTTTTTTTATGCAAGGAAATTAAGTGTTTATAACATGACAGCTGTGTACAGTGTTACAAACCAGGTCTACTGCGCTCTGTGGACAGAAACCATGGCTGGTAGAGAGGGCAATGACATCGCAAGTGCAGTAAGAAAGATTATGGATGTGGTAGCTGACGAGAATAACTTATCAAACTTGACTACATGGTCGGATTCATGTGTCCCCCAAAACAGAAACTCGATGATGTCCTATGCCATGATGGACTTTCTTAAGGAACATGAGGAAATAAACTCTCTTACTATGAAGTATTCTGTACCGGGACATTCATGCGTTCAGCTGGTTGACAATGCTCATAGTTTGATAGAAAAAGCAATGCAAAAATCAGAATTTTACTCTCCAGTCAGCTTAATAAGAGTATTGAAGCAAGCTAACGTCAAAAAACCGTTCCGAATAATTCAGATGAAAGAATCAGATTTTAAAGACTTTTCAGGAATTTCAAAGTTGATGAACTACAAAAGTGTGCCTTTCACAAAAGTAGCTACTTTGAAATTTACACATACCTATCATGAGATTGAGTTCAAGACTTCCCACGTGGCTTTTGAGAATATGAACTTAGCGAATCTCAAGAGCAAGGAATCAATCCTACAAGAAATTGCAGTACAAAGAGAAAAGACTCAAGTAGGCCTAATGCTGTGTTTAAAAACTTAAAACCTAAAGTTGACAAAAACAAAGGAGATATCAGCGATTTGAAGAAAAAGGGCATCAAATCCATGTTGCCTCTTATGCCAATGCAGGATAGAGACTACTTCAAAGCTGTTTTAAAGATTTAAAAAACTACATGAGTCCTGCAAGGAGATATGCAGAATGTTACTGTAATATTTTTATGTCAAGCTATTTTAGCCTATGTGAAATTCCTTTCTGTAATTTTATCCATACAAATGTTGTAATCTTTTAATAATTCCTGTAATTCCTTTAATTTGTTTATAACAACATAAATAAGATAGTATATGTACAAAGATCTCGGTTTAATTTTTACCTTTTTTAGTCTTATTAAGATAAATATGTACAATGTGAACGATTTTCAAGAGCTCCAGTCTGATGTGTAAGTTTTTTGGCTTAAGAGTAAGAAATAATTTTATATATTATATTTATAGGCCAAAATTTATTTAAAAAAGTAGTTTTGATTTTAGCTACCTAAACAAGTAAAATTGAAACTGACAGCTTTTCTTGAAATGAGTCTGTTATTTAGTTTTACAGGGATTTAAGTGCAGTTAGAACCTTGTCAGTTGGGAAAGTGACAAGGTTCTAACTGCAATTCAATAGTTTTATTACTTTATATAAATATATGGAAAAATAAAATAATAACCATATTTCATTAAAGTAATAAACATCACCAATCTATGTGCCAAAAATGAAAAATAAATTCCTAATAAAAATAGAGATAAACAAATTCGAAACTTTGACAACGTTTTTCTCAAAACTAACTGATGGTCAGTTAGAACCTTGTCAAACCAAGGTAGCGACTGTAGTCGTACCAAACTAACCTCCACGTGATTGCTACCTCTGGACAGAACAACTGTTGACGGTACGCAAGGTACGTAACCTAGTTTATTACTAATTACAGTTCAGGAGGCAAACAATCATGTATACATCCTTATTGGACAATAAACTTATACAAAATTGCCTTGAAATATTTCCTGATCATTTTGCAAGTAATCTGATCAGCAACCAAATAGAAAGAAACAAAATTGAAATACTACTAAAATTTTGAGTCTAGCTCTACTTTAATGTTTACATGCATAAGCCGTCATCACCTACTGCATCATTTCAATATCTACAAATAAGTTTATCATTCAATACTTATCTCCATTTGCAAATAACATTTCATACTTAAAAATTCTATCCCACTGATCCATAAATCCATTGACATACAGATAAACATAGCTTTCTGGTATTGGCCACTTAGGCTTTCGGTTTGAGATTTTAAGAGTGCGAATTGCAAAACGTGACACCCTCCCCCCCAGAGGTGTGGTGCGAGTGAGACAAATGTTGGACGTAGATGTTCCAGTGATTCTGTTTTCGTGGGTCTGTCTGAGCTCGCTAGTCTCATAGAAAAACGAAAACAGCCAGAGGTAGCAAACTTATTTTCCTAGCGAACTTCAGGGCCAACCGGACAGTATAGTATGGGCGAGAAGCTAAACATAAATTTAAAAGCCAGCGGGATAAGCCCCAATGGATCTTTAGAGTGGGAGAAAGCGTTTTTTTTTTTTTTTGTGTATTACATATTTTCCTAATAAATTTCAGCTCCATCGGTTTTGTAGTTTGTGTGTGATGTTTAACTTAGGAATATTAAAGGGCAGTGGGGCAAAGTCGTAAAGTATACCATTACTAAACATTAAATAAACTTCGATTATTAACACATAGGCCTACATATATATTTGTGTTTGTGTGTAATTCTGTAAGCTAAATGTTTAACTGAAAATTTTGAGAGTTTGGTAATTTGCATAATGGTGGGAAAGTGCTCAAATTAAAGGTCTTGATCCCAAGGATTCGGGATAAATACTAGTATTTCCAAAAGTTACCAGCAAACGAGAAATAACGTAAAACATCCCTCTAAAAAAAATCATGGAATCATGGGTATTTAAATAAGTCTGATTTGTTTAAAAAATGTGGTTCTGCTTGCTTTAAAACCATGTGATAGATAATAACAAATGGTTTATCTACAAGCCAGCTACTGACCACTCTGCAGAATGTACCATAATAAAACATAAATAGACTTTTTCCAAATAATTGCTTGTTTTTCATTTTACTTTGGAAATAACTGAATCCTGACTTTAAAATGTTAAATCATAAAATCTACTTATGTTATAATCTTAGTTTCAAAATAAAACAAAATTATATTGGGCTAATAAAGTTTAATATAAAAAGAAACGAATTATTAAACTAATGAAAAGATGCAACTCATTTTCGAGACTTCGGACAGAACACACGAATTGAAAGTAAAAATTACTTTTTATTTGTTACATTTAGTTAAAAAATAAGCGAGTGAATTATTGTTTTCGAATTTGCTTTCAAAGATATTTTCAAAATTTTAACCAAAAAACGTGACCCCGACACGTTACGACTTTTAAACTCTCAAAATCAGTTTTTCCCAGAACATAAAACGATACCAAACACTGAATTTTAAAAATATTGTTCCAAAACGTGAACCCGACGCGCTACAACTTCTTAACTGTCAACATTGGATTTCCCGTACCCAAAACATATAAAACGATACCCACACTGAATTTAAAAAATGTTGATACAAAAACGTGAATTTGACGCGCTACGAATTTTTAACTGTCAAAATCAGTTTTCCCGTACCAAAAAACATATAAAACGTTACCCCACACCGTATTTTCAAAATTTTGATCCATAAACGTGACCTCGACACGCTACAACTTTTTAACTGACAAAATTGGTTCTCCCGTACCCAAAAAATATAAAACGATACCCCACACCGTATTTTCAAAATTTTGATCCAAAAACGTGATCCCGACGCGCTACGACTTTCTGTCAAAATCGGTGTTCCGGTACCCAAAAACATATAAAACATTACCCCATACTGTATTTTCAAAATATCGATAAAAAACGTGACCCCAACGCATTACAACTTTCTAACTGTCAAAATCGGTTTTCTCGTACCCAGAAACATATAAAACGATGAACCACACCATATTTTCAAAATTTTGATCCAAAAATGTGACCCCAACACGCTACGACTTTTTAACTGTCAAAATCGGTTTTCCCGTACCCAAAACATATAAAACGATACCTCACACTGAATTTAAAAAATGTTGATACAAAAACGTGAATTTGACGCGCTACGGCTTTTTAACACTCAAAATTGGTTTTCCCGTACCGAGAAACATTTAAAACGATACCTTACACTGAATTTTGAAAATTTTGATACAAAATCGTGACCCCCGACGCGCTACGAATTTTTAACTGTCAACATCTGTTTTCCCGTATCCAAAACATATAAAACGATACCCCACACCGTATTTTCAAAATTTTGATCCAAAA
>JAGFPH010012064.1:16208-27715 GCA_018207615.1 Philaenus spumarius | reverse complement strand
GTACAACCCGCATGCAAATCGGTCCAGTAGAACGGTCAGGGTCGCTGTCATTAATTTTGCAAAAGTTTTTTTATTATATAAGATGTTTTAAATTTAAACAAATGTACAAAAAATATGAGAAAGCGGAAAACTTCAGTTTTTAACAAACACATGTTCAACACGCCCTACATTAAGTTTTAGAAGACTCTCGTAGAGTTGTTGAAGATCTTCGTACATGTTGGTGGAAAGATGCTTCTTATGCATCGTATTGTTGCGTGCTTCTAACGTATCTAGTTATTTCTTCACGAAGCTCCGCAACCGGTCGGTGGCTCATTTCGGAAGATGGTTTCCTTTATAAGCGTCAGGTGGTGAAATGTCGGGGGATTGAGATGGGTACGGAAAGTTTGCTCCTCGAGAAGTCATACGGTTGCTAAACTTTCTTTGACGTATAGCAAAAGTTTCAACAGCCGTGTGACTAGTGACGCCATCTTGCTGGAACTACTGGGTACCAAAAGCCAGGTTACTTCAGATCTCTTGCAAAAGGTTGAAGGCTGTTCTCTCTGTAACCGGTTTACAGTAACAGCATTCCCGTTATCATCTGCAACGAATTACGGACACAGCCTACATCAGAATACATCGCACCATATTGTTACTCGCGCGGGTTCTCCACGACATCGCCAGGACGTGAAATCCAAGAAAACGTGTTGCTTGCTTGTTTAGGCTGGCCGCACACCGGATCTTACGTTTTGACTTACGACAAAACATTCTGTACGACAGTGTCAGAAGGCGTCTGATGCGCTCGGTTTAACATTGGGTTAAACGGAGGCCCGCACACTTTCTCCGACATTGTAGGAAGACGTCTTCAGGCGCTGCCAGTTGACGGGACAATTATCAGAAAACAGTTGACTGGTATCAAATTATTGGCTACGTGTAAACACTTTGGTCCAATTGCCTAGCCAATTGCCCTCAAAATGGCTCAGACAATCTATTGTCTTGAGGAGTACAATTGAGGAGGACAATGTCCTTGAGGAGGACATCCAACTGTGCCCAGATACGACCCCACCAAGTAGAGCACAATAATGTCGCTACAATTGGCGCCGTGTGAACGTGACAGGCCAGTAGCTGTGTTTTTTTAATTGAAAACTCCTTTCGGCGCACCTGGCACTATTTTGATGAGATAAGGTCAAATATACGAACTCGCGATACGCGGTTCAAAGTGAGACGCTTTGCGTTTTTGATTTCGTCGATGATTTCTTCTTCTTTATTTGTTTACTTACGTGCTCATATAAACAAGAACTGTAATGTGGCAGCTGGTCGTAAAGGAAGAAGAAATCGACGAAATAAAATAGTGGTAAATTCAAAGGTTCAACAGCTGAATGGGTTTAGTTACGTTACGCTACCGATGAAATGGACATTGTGTTTCCTCATTTTGTAAAATGGTTTACTTGGTAATACCTTTGAAACGGACATTGCATTTCCTAATTGTGTAAGTTGTGTTAATTAGTTGTACATTTTAAAACCTTTAAAATGTACATATTTAGACCAGAGCCAATCATGTTTAAGGCAATAAAAATTTTTAGCATTATACAAATGGTCGGAAAATATAGTTAAAAAGTGTAAGTAATTAAGGAAAAATCGACCCGACTGAGTGAAAGTCCCGGAAGGGGGGGGGGGGGGGGGGGTAGTAGTATATACGTGTTTAAGGGTGTATATTAGTTTTTTGCGATTTGCGGGTAAACTATGCACCCTATCGAAAAATATTTAACGTGAAGTTGTAGACAATACAAAAATCTAAAACCTTCTAATTGGACATTATTAACCATAGCCTCAAAATTATAAAAAAAAATGCAAAAACCCGTTTTTTTGTTTTTAATTTATAACTATCGAGAAAATTTCGATATTTTCATGAAAATCGGTGAAAATGTTCCTTTGTTGTGTTTAAAAAAAGCCCAAGTTTTTTCAAAGCAAAATATTTAATTTTTGATGTTTTATGAAGAAACATTTAAAAAAGACCTAATTTTTAATCAACAAATTTTGTTAGCAAATTTTCGATTTTTGAACTTTACCAGTGCTTATTATTTTTGTTGAAATCTCAACTTTAATATAGAATTAAAATATAATATTGTTTATATACAAAAAATATCGTTAAAAAAGCGGATAATCTAAAAAACTACTTTTTAAAAATCGATTTTCCGGTGAAAATCATGAATTTTTTTAATTGTAAATAAATGTTTATATTCATAAAAATCGGTAATTCTCATACAATACTATGTAAGTAATTTACATGTACTTAACTAATCTCGGATTTCAAACTCCCGAAAACGTTGTTTAAACTGCAATTAAATACTCCCAGACAGCACAAATATATATAGAAAATATCCATTAGTTATCCTTTAATTCTATGGTCGCTGCCAGAAGAATAGTCTGGATGAAAATTGCTGGGACAGCCTGAATAGGCCTACACTCTATATAACATATCATCATTATATTAATTCGTGATCATCGAAAATTAAAGTAACTTTTTTTAGTATTTATTATATAAAAAGAGGAATGAAACTTATATCATTCGTATTTTACTGCGCCATAGATATGCTCATACAAAATCATGTATGTATGTTGCCGTTAAGCCAGGTAAAATAAAATAAACTAGACCTAACCTAAAATTGTGTTGCTAAGCTGGTTATTCGAATCGGCTGTTTTGTCTATTATTTTTTGCAGTTGTTTGCTAAATCAATTAATTTAAAACTGTATTTTTGTAGGTCTTGGCTTTATATTTTTCGTACACAAATGAATTTTCCATACAATACACTCCAAACAATTAAATGAAGCTGTTTAACGTTCGTTGTTCATGGCTGAATGGGATGCCATTTCTTTCCCTGCACGGGAAAATATTTAAACACAATTACACAAACACGTTGTTTCTTTCAAATTGAATCATTACTTATCCTTATTTATTTGTTAAAATATTTTACCGTTTAGAAGTTTAATTATTGTTTACTTCTAATGCATTTCATATCTGTTGCTAAATATTCACCATCAATTCCATCAAGCTTCCTCTTTGCCATTTCCCATTCTTTTCCTCATAGTATCAAGGTATGAATTAAAAATTTGCATACAAATAAATTTCAATTAATTATGTGAAAAACAAGTTGATTTCCATTATTTTAAAACGCAATTGGTCGAATTTCGACCTCAGGGATACTTCTAGTTTTTATTATTTTGTACACTTTTCCTTTGGTAATAATTAAATTTGAAACACGTGTGTGTCAACGTGAATATCGGGGTTTTAAATCTTTCTAGTATTTATTACATTTAGCTTATAATTATATATGTACATAAAACGAAAGGGCAACTCAAACTGTCTTTTCTACAAGTGTTCAATGTGAGCACCATTCTAGTCGAAAGACGAGTTCGTCCCAAATCTTGTTCAGTGTGTCTGGAGTAATTGTTTCAATGCTGTTTCTGAAGTCGGGTAGGTCAACTGCTAGTGGAGGCACATTCACACGATCCTGTAGAACCCCAAAGGTAAAAATTGCATGGCGTCAGATAGGATGGCGTGGCGACACCTTGCTGCTAATCCAGCGATCGGCTACACGTTGTTTAACCAATCGCCTAATAAAGTTCTCTTGTTCAGTGTCTTCCAATTGAGGACCTACATTGGATCCGTATTTCTCCCGATCCGATCCAATCCGATATCTCCCGACCGTCGGACGAAAAACAAACATAAACATCTTAACGCAGGTGCCTACAGTGCCTCCATACTCCCGATCCGGTAGCCAGGGCTATAGAATACAAGGGCTAGACCAGTCCGCCAAGGAAAGGGTTCCCGTGCTGCCACTGTGATGACGTCACGGTGGTAACTCCTGCTCCATTCCCACCGCTTCTCATTAGTATTCTTTGCTACAATAATTTAAATTTCTTAGCAAACCTGTAACATTTTGATGAAGCGCTCTTCTTTAATTTTAGTATTGACACTACACAAAGCAATAAGTAGACTGTAAACAAATAGTCTAAAGATTAAGAAGAAGACAGGGTTACAATAAAACTAATTTGTAGGTAATAAACCAGTGTACTAATGTTAGCATACTTTTAATTTGATTCTCTGAAACATTTCTGAAAACTAAATACGAAATTGAACAAAATGTGTCACATTATTGAAAATAATTATTGTATTTATTACAATAAACCACCAAAACTTGAATGTCATACTGCAGTTTAATAAAACATGTGTAATACTTATAAAATAAAACACATAAAAGTTATAAATACTTATACATAATGAGTAGCTTATATGCAGATATGCACATGACATAATAATTACTGCTGAGATAAAATATTTAAAAAATAAAATAAAACTGCTTTATAGAAATTTTCCTTCCCTAGGCCTTATGGAATACTTAATTTAATAGTTGAATTTTAACAATTTAACTATTTAAATTTAAATTGACACTGTGCAATTTAATTTAGTCTAGAAGTTTAACTTAAAATTATGTTTTATTTTTGTCATCAATAATTTTATTACTCTAGGTTTAAATTTGATTATAATTATTTGTACATTATATATTTATTTATATCTAATTATTCTGACAATTTTAAGTGCATTTTGCTAGAAAATATATTTTTTTAACATTTGAAATTTATTATAGCTGCAGAAGAAATTACTTGAGGACCTTGGTAACTTTTCAACATAAAGTATTATCGCTTGCAACTCTTACATTAAATAAATAATATTTTTTAATGTTTATTTTAATTTGAAGCTGATTACTTAAAATTTGTTGTTTTTAAATTTTGAGTTATCAATAATTACCGGTGCTCTAAGTTTAAATTTTATTATTATGTATATATTATATATTTATTTATTTATATCTCATCATTCTGAAAATGTTTGATCTAATGTACTTTGTTGGTAAAAGTATTTACTGCAGACAATATTACTTGATAATCTTGGTAATATTTCATAAATTAATCTGAAACGTAACATTAAATAAATAAATACCTTGCTAAACATATAATTTAAGTGATTGTGTATATCGTATAATTTTTTAGAGAAATTCGTGGAATGCCTCTTCGAGAAAATTAGCATTGAATATGCGTCAAAAAAGCGAAAATCTCGCGGAATTAAATACTTCCTTTAAACACTTGTACTGAGCAAAATAATTGTTCAATATTCACCAAACTTGCTAAACATATAATTTAGGTGATTGTGTGTATTGTATAACTTTTGAAAGAAATTCATGGAATGCCTCTTCGAGAAAATTAGCCTTGAATATGCGCAAAAAGGCGAAAATCTCGCGGAATTAAATACTTCCTTTAAACACTTGTACTGAAAAAAATTATTGCTCAATATTAACCAAACTCGCTAAACATATAACTTAGGTGATTGTGTGCATAGTATAAATATTTCAAGAAATTTGTGGAATACCTCTCCGAGAAAATTAGCTTTAAATATGCGTCAAAAGGCTAAAATCTCGCGGAATTACATATCTTCTTTAAACACTTGTACTGAACAAAATAATTACTCAATATTCACCAAACTTGGTAAACATATAATTTAGGTAATTTTTTGTATTGCATAACTTTTTAAAGAATTATCGTCTGCAACGTTTTATCAAATAACACGTGAGAGCTAAGGCGAAACGTGCTTACGCGGCGTGTCATGGTACCAGAGTGACGTCACATAGGAGGGGGGCGAGAGGAAGTTTGGGACAGTCGGCGAGCGTCAACATCAAAGGAGTGGTCCAGCCCTTGTATTCTATAGCCCTGTCCGGTAGCACCCGATGACGCCCGATTCGACGGCCGTTCAAACATGTTTGTTTCCAAACCGATATCGGGTCCCGACGTTTCATCAAAATGAGTGCAAAAATTGTTGAAGAATTATTGATAGAGCTGGTCTTGGTGGGCACTCAATATAATCTACATGGGAGTGTTTGAGGCCATGGTAACATATGCGTCAGGCGCATGGTATGAAGTGCTCCAACGTAAGTCTACTGCGAATACCCTCCTACGAGCACAAAGATTAGTTCTAATTTCGATCACAGGTGCGTATCGCACTGTATCCATGGTCGCCATGACTGTCGTGGCTGGGGTCATCCCGGCAGACTTAAAGGTATGGGAGAAGGACATGATGAGGAGGTGAAGGTCTTGCCAGGATATTCCGGTGGGAAACAGAATTTTAAGATACAACCCAGAACTTAGTGTAGGACAGATCAGGAATTATGTGCAGGAGGAGGGTATAAGGACATGTCAGGCAAGATGGTCGTGCTCCGAGAAAGGATTTGTAACGAGATGGTAGTTCCCAAACATCAAAGGGAGACTTGCGATTAAATACATCCAGCTGGATAGTTGTACCACTCAATTCTTAACGGGACACGGCTTCTTCGCAGAGAAATTAAGAACATTTGGTCTTAGGATGGACGGGCGTTGTTACTGTGGCGTCTCTCAGGATGCCCTGCACGTGCTAACTACCTGCCCTCTCCTTGAAGACCTAAGGAGGAATTGGAAGGTAGGTGGACCAATAAATGGTTGCTCGTTGACGGAGAGGGATATATGGAATGAGGTAGTAGCGTTTATGAAATTGGCCGCAAAGTACATGGAATTGCCAAGAGAATAATGTAAGACCCTAGTGCACGAAGAAGGAATTTCAGTTGCCTTATTATTAGTATATTAGTTTATAGATTATTATTTTCGCACTACATCTAGTCGGAGAGACTTCCTGCATGGAGAATTTTAGTGAGGAAGGACACTAAATAAGACGTTCGAGTCTTCAAATAGCGTCAAACACAGAAGAACAAAAAAAAAAAAAGAGCTGGTAAGGAATGAGCCTAGCCTTAGGGATCAGCAGAATAAATCCTACCACAACTGAAACGTTAAAAATGAACCATGGGAGTCTATTGCCCAGCAACTTTACCTTAAAGGTAAGGGTTTTTAAATAATATACTTATAAACTAAATTATTGTAAACAAGACCTGTTTGATACTTAGTATCTGTACTATATCTACTATTGTAAGCAACTAAGTAATACAATTTATTAAATTGGTGGAAACAAATTAGAAGAAATAAATGAAAAATATTAGTTACAATGAATTTTTAAAATAATCAAATACTAATATTAAACGTTATAGCTGATGATGTAATTTTTGTATGTGAAAAGGTTCGTAAAACGTGGGAAAACCTCAGAGACACATTTAGAAGGAAACTAAAAGCACATGCAGGCACCAAGGCTGGCAAGGAGCGGCTGATATTAAAAATGGCCGTTTTACAACACCTTGATGTTTTTAAAGGACGTTACGACACCCAGGGAGAGCTCAGGAAATTTGCCCTGCCAACAAAATCAAGATGAATTTTCTCCAAGCGATTTAAGCACAGCAGCACTAGATGAGGAAAGTTCAGGCGGTGCAGAACAAGATAGGTTACCAATCGTTCTTCCAATGATACAGAGGCATCTGGCTCGGAATCCGCTTCATTCGCCAAACGACAAGATAAACGATATGAGCCACATTGTCCTAAAAAAAAACAAAAAAATTTAGTACGATTGTCAAGCAATTTAAATTGAAAAAAGGAAAATTGACTTAATCGAACAACGTTTTTCACGGCAAACGAATAAATACCAAGATGACGAAGACTATGCTTTCTTCACGAGTTTACTGCCATCTCTGTTAAGCAACTCAATCAAATAGAAAAACTGAGACTCCGAATGAAAATTATAGGGGACGTCACTAGTGCATTGGAAGCACACAATTTCGTTTATGAAGTGAGATAGTCAGGAATTATACCATCACCATTTGGTTCTAATTTGTCATTACAATCTTAAAAA
The DNA here is from genome assembly GCA_018207615.1 of Philaenus spumarius. Classification (NCBI taxonomy): domain Eukaryota; kingdom Metazoa; phylum Arthropoda; class Insecta; order Hemiptera; family Aphrophoridae; genus Philaenus; species Philaenus spumarius. The sequence goes on along the minus strand of JAGFPH010012064.1, from coordinate 19,923 downwards.
AATCTCCCACTGGAACTGTTAATGCTCAATAATCGCATCTCTCTTCTACGTTGCCTGAGGTACAACTTTAACAACAGGGTGCTTACAGTCTATTGAACTTATGGAATTGTATGGAATTGTATTGTATTGAACGTTTATTTCTCATAGAGTTTCTTCCTAACAAAACCCAACAGAAAAATTCGCCGTCACTCATGTTGATTGCACCACGAGTTCACTACTGACGCTGCGACTAGATAGGATCAGTCCAGGTCGGGACCTCACGTCAGACGTCATCGGGCCTGATAGTCGGGAGATATCGGATCGGATCGGAAGAAATACAGATCCAATGTAGCCTAACAGTACTGTTTCTACAACTAGGTCTGGCGCTGGAGGTATTCATCGGCGCACGGCTAGGAAGTTCGAAGTGAATAACTAAAACTATCCCAAAGATTTAGGGATAATTGAAAGACATCTCGAATACATAACTACTTTTGCGGTGGGGAGGTTGATTGCTATCAGTGTTAACATTTTCCTTGTGGTCTCGTGTTGATGTGTGGTAACATCAATTGGCGTCATAGTGCGGTCTGTTTATCAGCTTGGCGTTCCCAAAAAAATATCTTTACCGTAAATTCCCGTAACCACCACAGTTGACTAGTGCTTTCCGAACGGGATAAGGTGAACTTTAAATCGGTCGAAAAGTAGGATTTTGAGGTTGTATGAGGATATATTTCAGTAGAAAATGACCGTTACATAAATAATCCAAACTTTTTTTTAAATACATTTTTTCGAAACATTATTTTTGCCATCATCACGTGTAAGGGCTGGCTTACAAAGATGCCTCACATGGTCATTAACATTGGTTTCCGGGGGAGAAGAGTCCGGCTGGTATTTAGAAAAGTGGCGGACTATTAGTCCTCCTCGGACGGGGCTATTTTGACATGGGTAGGAAATGGGCGATCAAATTTAGCTCCGCACTAGTTAGTGAAAAGACCAACACTCTGAACATAATTTAATGCTACACAGGCCTACTTACATGATGATAAGTCTGAAGATGTCACTTACCACGTTCACTGCTGCGCAAATTTCGTATTTTCTGTGCTAGGAGCTGACCTTTTATTTTTTTTTTTATATTTATAGTCTAAAAGAGTAGAAATTACTTCATTTTATATTTTTGAACCCTTCTACGCAATGCACTGTGTATTGAAAATACTCCCAATATGGGAGTTGGCATGTGAAGCACGCAATGCACAGTGTATTGAAAATACTAAAATACGGGAGTTGGCGTACATTGCGTATTGAAAATACTCCTTATACGAGGGTTGGCGTGCGAAGCACTCAATGCACAGTGTATTGAAAATAGTCCTTATACGGGGGGGTTGGCGTGTGAAGCACGCAATGCATTGTGTATTGAAAACACTTAAAATGCGGGGATGGCGTGCGAAGCACGCAATGCATCGTGTATTGAAAATACTCCCAACACGGAGGTTGGCGTGTTGAAAGACTTGTTTCAAAGTTTGGAATCAGCTGTCAATGAAAATATTAGAGCAAGCAACTGATTATAACAAGCAACTGAGCGAAAACTATTCGATCGATTTCAAACAAATTTGCACAGACATGTCAAGTAGGCCTGTATAGATGCACGAAAAACGGTTTTGAAAATTTTTGAAAAACAACCCCGTTTTTGGCAAAAACTCCCCAAAAAATCAGTTACTATTTTTTGTATAAAAAAACGTCTCTAACGATTTTGATAAAATGTGGCTTATTTGTAGCCTTTATACCTCTACCATATGCAAAAAACCGCACCTTTCTAAACATTCTCGTTAAGCTAATAATAATAATAATAATAATAACTGATTTTTGGGGGTTATTTTTCAAAAATTTTCAAAACCTTTTTTCGTGCATCTATACAAGCCTAATTGACGTGTTTGGTGCAAATTTATTCGAAATCGATTGAATAGTTTTCTCTCTAGATAATAATAATAATATTTATTAGTCAATCTCCAATTTTAATAAATCACCTCTCCTACCCCACCTACAATTATGAAGTCACAGTGAATCTGTTTAATAATTTAAATATGTTTGTGAGAAAGTATGTGCCAGTTCCTGGTACCTTTTATTTTTTTTGTTTTTCGTTTGAAATTTTCTTATAAAAAGCAATGAAAAACGGTCAACTGATTTCAACTCAAATGTATAAAATTATTTTAGTTAAATAATTTATCAAAATGGCATCAGGAGCAAGGCTTATTTATTCGGACAAATAAAATTTAATCTTTTACTATGACTATTACGTATGTTGAATTGAGCAACGTTTGTCAAGCCAATGCTTCTATTCCCTAATTTGATAGCTTTCAATATTATTTCACAGGTTTTATTGTTATAGTTTTAAATTTAAACGTCTTGTAAAATTATTTTCAATTTCGCGTATATTTTCGTGATTTCTTTCATTAATTTTGTTTCGTAAACTTGTTGCTTATCTTTTTTGGTGTATTACGTGATTTGATTCTTTTATTTAGTGTAAATGTATCAACTAAAGTAAAGTTTTTAGTTTTATTTCTCTAGTATTTTCTACAATATTTTTTTGTTTTTAGAGTCAGTTTAACGTGTTCTTTCATAATATGAAGACAATTACGAAAAACCCTCTGTTCACAGCGTTCTCCACTTTTACGATTTTTGACAGCTCCGTTTTGGTACAGCGTGTCGCAGTAGTACGGTTCTACTTTGAATTTGTGCGATATTTTATCTTCGTGCCTCAAAACGGTTGAGCAGGTGACGGGGAAAATTGAATATAAACCAAGCTTGAACAAAGGGTAAACAAGGGTACAAAGGGGTTAAGTACTAAATACAACCCTCGCGTTGTGACTGCACAAAGACGCCAAACAGCTGACGTGGGTAGATGGTTTTAATACAAATAAATCAAATACTTCAGTGTAATTTCTTTAAAATATACTTATTCTGAAGAGCAATCAAATGGTATATCATACTGTAGTATACAGGGTATATTTTAAAGGCCAAACTCCGGGAAGCGATTCTACTTAATATACTGAGGAAAATATCTCCAGAAATGCAATTTTTAATCGTTAGCCATTTTGTTTTTGTTTTTATGTTTTCCAAAATACTTAATATTTTTGGAAGAAGAAAAGATATTGAGCTCAAACTTTTTACACCTGTTTGTTGCGTAATCGTTTAACACTGTATGAAAAACCAGAACGTTATTTTGAACATTTTCAAAATGGCGGCTGTTAAACATTTTTAATGTCAAATATCTCAAAAACCGTTAACTTTACAAAACAAATTACAAGAGTTAAAAAAAATTACTTCATTAATGACGAACGCAACTAGCTATATTGCAGGAAAATGCAAGGTACGTTGAAACCTAAAATACAACTGTTTACAACACTTTGAAAGGTTTTGATTTTATTGGGGACCCCTTTTATCCTTCAGGGAAATGTTAATATCTAGGCTTATATAGTAAAAATTAATTGCTGTTCCTTTGTAAGCGCATTACAGTACTAGAGAACGGCTGGGCCAATTTGGCTATTTTTAACACGCTTATATTAGCTTCACTTGTATGTTTGTAAGTAACTCTCCTTTGGACTAAAAGCCAGTGGCTTATTACTGTTAGTATATCTCTCTTACGCAAGTTCGTTCGTTGGCCGAGCGGTCTAAGGCGCGGGTCGTCGCTGACGTCAATCCCCAGACTCACCGATCGTGGGTTCTAATCCCGTCCACGTCTAAT
>JAGFPH010012063.1:8662-31868 GCA_018207615.1 Philaenus spumarius | reverse complement strand
TTTTGCTCCTTGTTTTGTGGTTCGGGTTTTTATTTATTTAAATCAGTTTAAGGTACTTATAAAAAAAAATCAGTCATATTGCAAATTACTGGTAGTTTTAACCTATACCGACTGGGCTAATCATACCAATTAACCATTCATAGCAATTTTACTATAATTTCATTCACCTTTTGTTTCTTAAAGCTGTATATATATATTTCTAATATGTCTTTCTTGTTAATACTAAATTAAGCTTGGGAAAAGACGGCACCAACTTAATCCGAGATGTTTACTGATAATTAGTTGATGAACAATAATTAACATTATGTATTGAATCATAAATCATATGTGATATATTTTTATGTCAAAACTATTTTCATTGATATTGAATATTTCTTTGCCTGTGATTAAAGAACCCAGATTTCTTCATTGTTAATTGTGTCGTTAGTTATTTTACCAGATACAAGTTAGATAAAGCCTATATTAAATAATATAACTTTATTATTGTGATACGCTTATATTTTGATAATCTTTTCATAAGTGAAGTAGATAACTTTTATTATAACAAATAAATGTGTTGTTGTAATTTGGCACCTCAACGTGCAGGCTTAATAGAAAATTTAATAACAATTTTAATTTAACAATAAAAAAATTACTATAATTAAAAATGTATAACCAGTAAAGAAACATTCTCAGGAAGTCTTAAAACAACACAAACCCTCTAAACACGAAAGCAATCAATATCACTTTAGACTATTATTAGTTTAAACATTCCTAGCAAAAATAATACTTTAAAAAATTATATAGATGTGTTTATTTTCTACATGCGTAACCATGTTTTAACAAAACATTGGCATAACGTAAAAAAAATTGTACCACCATTTTGAAACGGCTGAGGTTTAAATAAAAAGCCAAATCTAATCTTTAATTCTTTGAGAGATGTTTAATTTGCTATACCACTCCGTGTAAATTGCTATTTTATGTTTGTTTGTTTTTTTAAATATAGAATTTTTCATTTCTCCGATATTGGAAATTTTTATATTGGAAAACTTGTACAAATTTGAAATTATTTGAACGATTTGTTTTAACAATGTGTGATACAACTTTTATTTCTAGGAGTAAAACCTAGCAAAATATTTTTATTTTTGTATTATTACGTTTAGAGACGCCATCTTGAATGTTTTTTTAAAATTACTTAAAACATTTAATATCAGCGTCGCACAAAAAACTCCGTGTAAATGTTTTGAATATTCAAATGAGATTGCAGCATTTTCCATTAATTTCAAATGGTTTAAATTCTTTAAAGGCAGTGGTTTTACGTGCTCCGTAAAGGTCCTCCCTAAAGTAAACTGCAAGTAACGAACCTCACGCCCATTGTTAAACAAAAATCAAAGGCGAATTAATTCAGTGCCACTAATGAGTGTATTATTTGTATTTGGCTTTTTTTATCTTCCACGAAATCTTTACAATACATAATCAATAACATTGTCTTCTTACTGTAAATACTAATTTAATTAAAAAACCTGTTGCAGTTGTACAACAATTTATGTATAACAGGTAGATTTCTACAAATAAACCGTTGAAAGAAGTGTGTTTAAATGTCATCAATGTTTGTTTTGCATAAATCTTGTTGTAAAAGTTTACAAAATATTCCAAGTCGAAGACCAAGTAAGTTCATATCCAGCCAGCTTTGATGAAAGCTAACAACCGTTTTTGCTTTACTTTTTGTAATCAGGAAGTTCTGAAATAAATGTTTAACCCATACTTATGATTAAATATAAACAGATAGTTATGAACCTTAAGATACACTACTGTTTAGGTAACATTTTATAAAAACTGTTAGTTATGAAATTGCTGATTATTATAAAACAATTATTAATTTCTTAAATCTTAAATTCATTAATTTAAATAAATTTCTTAAATTTATGTAAATTGTTATGGGTTTATAATACTACAACAATTAAATTCAAAACAGATATTAATGAAGTTTTGGGATTTTCAATGGCGCTGAAATTGCCTATTAATTGTTGTAGTGTTAGTACAGAAACCAAAAATATTTGTATTTAATTACAGACTTTACTTAAGGGTCGGCTCTAGCTGTCAGCCATGTTGGCTGACACTCCATAAGACCAATGTTAAATTAAAATCCAATTTTTTTCTTTATTTTTGATCGGATAATTATAAACTGTATGTCATTTTAAAGCTATGGCCAATATGCATGCAAATGGCTTTTCCAAAACTAAGAAAAACATTTTGTTTAATATTTATTAACAATTTAAAACATTAATTTTTAATATTTGTTTATGTTTTCACTATTATTTATAGCGAAAAACTACCATACCCATTCGCATTAAGAATTTCGTCCCCAAGAAGTTTGGTATTTTTTTAAAAACGCTATTTGAACAATTGTGGGTTTTAAATGGATTTAGGCTGAGCAATGTCCGTGTAACCTACCGCCGCTTAGGGTGATTTTAAATATTTTTTTACGTCGACCCTTAATACAATTTGCTTGTCATATTAATAATAGTAGTTAAACAATGGCGTACCCAATAATGTTATCTACTTTACGTGCTAAATCGGAGTCTTTTATATAAAATTTCATTGCTCTCTAAATTAAAATAACTTTTTTACATTTGAAATTATAAGGTATAACTGATTTTTTTTTAGGCTTTAGGTGTTCTCACTTAAAATATTTAAATGCCTGATATGTTAAAACATATTTATTATAGGTCTCAGTAAAAATATGAGGATAGTTGTAAAGAATATGAGGATAGTTGTCGACATAGTTTACATGGACGTTTTTCTTGATTGTGATTCATGTAACCTTCTCCTGGATTATCTATGAGAACCACTCTGTATAGAGGTCAATATCCTACATAATTGTCAGTAATATCAGTAAATTCAGAGATGTCCACTCGCGACGACAGTTAAAACTGAGATAATATTGCCATTATGCCAGTAAAACATAGTGGTACACATTTTTTGCATTTTTCTTGTCTTTTTACTCAAACGTGTTACAATTTTCTTATTCTAGTAAGATATCTTTATAAAATATGTTTTTCTGGTGTTTTACTATTTATTTTCATAACATTGCCCGAACCAAATGCGCAATGCATCCTTTCATATCCCAATTAGGATACTACGTTTATCACTGTAGATTAATTTTAATAGAATTACATTTTTTAAAGCATTGGTTTACTCTTTAGCATCAAGTTAAAACGTTCCCTGTCCAAGTAAATTATAATTAACAAAGCTGGCACCAATTTGATTCAGCGCACCTAAAAAATGTATAATTTGTTCTTGGAAATGTATGAGTGTAATTTTATTGTAGTAATTTGCTTTGAATGTTTTAATGTGAAGTTGCTGATTAATCAGGCTCAAATCTGACATTCTGTTTGAGATAAAAGAAAAGTAACACCTCTTTATAACATCCCTAATTGTTGTCCCCAACTTGGTTAATGTTTACGAGCTTTACCAGTAATTTAAGCATCCGAAAATGAATAGCAATAATAAAACAAATAAAAATGATTAATTCCTGTTTTCTATTTCGTCCTGTTTAGCATGGTATGCATATCGTAAAGTTATGCATTACTTCGGGAGAATAATATTAATGTTTAACAAAATAATAAAATTAATGAAAAAAATTCCCACGTAAAACCGTTAAATAGCCAAACGCTTTTTGATGACCAAAGAGTTATAAATTTGTAACTATACTGATGATGATGATGATGATTACTTGATCATCAACATTAGTTTGAATATTTGTTTAATATGTGTTTAATATTTGTTTTAATATTTGTTTAATATTTGTTTTAATATTTGTTTAATATTAGCTTAACATTAGTTTTTTGTGAGAAACTGTGTTCATTGTATTATTTACATAGCGTTTAAAGTTGTAACGTATGAAATGTCTACGATTCATCGAACTTGAATTAAAAGAATAACAGGTGGATTCAAATTCTACAGAAAGAGCTTCACGAGAAAATGAAAAGATTTCCAGTCAAATGTCTTATTTAGTAGACTGTAAGTTAACAGATGTTTAATAATTAAGAACGATGTTATTTTTATCATCGTTCAAATGATATATGAAGGAATTACTGTGTATTACTTTTTATTTTACCTTGCTTTTGTGATCTCTGGCGTCCCGTAAGTTGACGGCCATGGTTTCGACTTCACAGAGTCATTTCAAGACACACACATATCACACTACAACAATCACATTAGTGAAATAGTTCACATTAAATTTACCGAGGTTAAACGCTTGTCAATTGATTAAATAAACGGGATCTTCCCCCACCTCTACTCAACCTGAACATATAGAATCATTTCAAGCTTGACTACGAACGAGAGAGGATGCATCCACGTTTCAGTCAATTGACATTTAACTAACGTGACTGTTGTAGTGTGATTGTGTGTGACTTGAAAATGACTCTGTGAAGTCGAAACCTCGGTCGTCAACTTACGGGTCGCCAGAGATCACAAAACTAGATAAAATAAAAAATAACGATACATTCATTTATTATTGTTATCAAGCAATATGACTTAAATGAATGAAGAAATTATCAAAATGGTCACTTAGGTTTCCAAAATTATAACAAAGTATAGTGAAAAAATGCAAGAATTTTAATATTTATTTAAACTTTACGGTAAGAATAATGTAGAAGCTGTACAAATGGTTCCTTTGATTTTGAAAGCTTGATTAAGTAGGTTCGAACGCACTCATTGTTATAAAGATTCTAATTGTAACACACCTTCATCAACCATGACGCTTACTACTGAACCACGCCCTACCCTTATGGCATCGAAAAACTTGTAATATTACTTTGGAATACTCTATGAATTGTAATACAGGTTGTATTTTGTTCTGTAAATTGTTATGGGTTTATAATGTACAATCAATACTACAACAATTAAATTAAAAGCAGATATTAATGAAGTTAGTGGGATTCTCAATGGAGCAGATATCGACTATAATTGTAGTGTTAGTACAGTAACTAAATAGATTACTGCCAACGCTGAACTAATACAGGGAAGGAAGTAGTAAATTAAGAAAGTGGTCAGAAATAGAGAGATAGATTTTACTTCTAATATATATCTCGGGATGGGCAGAGTGGGCGGCTTTTGCAAGTAGAGGCGGTCTGAATGTTAGATTTACTAAAATTTAATACATAAATGGACTGAATTAAATAATGTCTGCACCTGTTATAATAATCCCTCGAGGTCCCGAGTCAAACTAACATAACACCTGGAACCTTTAAACCAAACATAATATATTCACTCAATTAATAAATACAGAACAAAATGACAAACTCAATAATGTAATATTTGATAGTTTTCTAAGTATTCATTGTGTGCTTTTCATTAAGTTTTAAAAGTAAACTGAAGTTTAAATAGTTAGCTCAAATCGCGCGTCAAGGGTTCCGTACAGCAAGCTAATTAATGACATCGCAAATATATTGACGCTAAATATACTAATTATTTAACTTATCAGAATAAATATGATGGAAATAAACTTTATATTAGTGGCGGTGCCCCGTGAAAATACGTGGTGGCTCCCAAACAGAGTATTAACATCCATTGCAAGAATGGAAAGCGCATGTTTCGCTCTTAAGTTTGGATTCACTTAAGTTTTCCTAAGTACCTCTAATACCAATATTGTTGTTAAAAATTTTAGCTGCAGCACTTTAAAAAATATAGGCTTTTTGAAAAAAAAATCTATAAAATCCTGAAAACTATTGAAACACTTTATTAAATAAAGTAATTTCAAACAATATCACAAACAAAACTAGAATGAAACATTTATGTTCATTTGTTAAACGTTTGCTCCTATACTAAATATGTTTGAGTTGTGGTAATTGCATACAAATACAGTGAGCCAATGACACGGGTTAGCAGAGAGTAGGAAGTGTGCAGAGAGAGAAGGAATGTAAATGTCGTGAAAATAAATGTAGATAAACAGGAAATGAGAAGTTAGGTCTTGTGAAATGATAACATTTGTCTGTCACCTTCCGAATGTTGATATATTAAATATAAATGTTACCGTCTTCAATGTTCTTTCTTTGTTTATTTGTCATGCAACGACAGCCGTTTCGACTACTCGTCCATTTTTGTGTTTCTGGTCAACTTTCCCTTGATCACAGTACAAAAACACTTATACATTGTTACACACAAAAGATTTTTACATAAAAATGTTCACACTTACGTTTAGTTCTGAAATATTTTTTGTTTAGTTTATAGTTTAGGAGTTGTGACTAGAATTCAAAGAGTCCTGATGGTCAGGAAAGCTTGTTGTTTTACCTAATCGTGCAGCAGAGTTTCGTACTTTGGATTCAAAATTAAGTTTTTGGTTCAATAATGAGATAATGGCAAGTTTAAAGTTGTTGTAGCCTATATTTCAAAATTGTTGCAATACATTTATGAACTTTTTACCACGATGTAATATTTTTAATATAACAGCTTTATTAGAGTTATAGTATTCTTCTTTATTTGTAGTTACAATACCAATCCTGAACTGAACACTCCGGAAACTCAATAAATCATCAAACATAAACGGCGCGGGGTTGTGGTGCGGCGTCCCTCAGTCCGGTTCCAAACGCCGTTCCAACGAACAGACAGGGGGCGTGCGGAGCCCAGTTGATATTTTGTACATTTTTATATAGTTTCAGTGGCCAGAATGGAGTGGACTAATGAGGTTATAATGAGCACGTGGGCCTCGACTCTACCCACTGGCGTCACGCGACACGCGCCGTGGGAACATTCAGGCTTGGATCTACCCACGCTCCGACACTCCAGCCCGTGCCTTACCGACTCGCCGCACTCGCCGCACCACGCATCGTAGGGACGAGGCTTTTACTGGCTGTAATAGTGAGTAAAATAATAGGTTTAGAGACTTGGTGTCAACTAAAACTCAACTATTTTAACTTATAAAATACATTTTACAAATTCCAGCGCCCCCAAAAGGCATATTTGGAGCAGGTTGAAAAAAATCATAAATAGCAATCTAGGTAGAGTTGGATGTCAAATCAAAACGCTATCAAAACTTAAATTTATTGTATTTTGACATTCATAGTCATATCAAATTTCATCTCAAAATAGCCAAAAACACAAAAAATACGGGTAATTTGGAAAAAAATAAGCGTATTTCGAAAATAAGTTGAATTACATCTATCATTACATGATTGAAAAATTTAAAAAAATACTCAGTAAATAATATTTGACATAAGTTTTATAGAATAAAAGGTGAACACAGAATTGCAAAAAACATTATTTACTAAAACTCATTTCAACAAAAAATTCGTCATCTTCAGTGTTGCATAAGCTACAATAATTTAAACAGTTATAGTTTTATGGTAACGCGTGCATCACTGATGATGGCGACATTGAAGTTGTAATGCGTTTGAGTAAATAAATATATTATTAGAGAGAATCTGTGTTAAATTGTATTTTACAGTACGTTTGGTTATCTACGAACCCATTGCCTTCCCACTTTTAACTTTTGACAGTCAATAACATAACTGCAACCCCACATTTTTCTGTACATTTTTGATAGTATAAAAATCCTTTCACGATAATGTATGCAGTGCTGCATTTATTCGAAAGAGTACACAAAACTTAGTACCATGAAACCCCTTCGTCTTACATTTAGGACTGGAATTTATAAAAGAATATTTTGTACTTTGGAAAAAATATGATTTCAGTTGGAATCAAGTGTCTCAATTTATTTGTTCTTTTGTTATACGTTTCACCTATATACCATTGCACATAATACGCTTATATATTCTTAAACTAGCTGGCCCGACACGGCTTTGCACGGATAGACAAATCAAAGTTAAATGTATATTAACAAAAAATATATTATATCAATAAATATATTACACTATGTATTTCTTATGGTAATTTTTAGTAACTTTGACCCCCCAAACCTCCCCTAAAATTTCGAATTTTTTTAAAACCTTTCTTAGTGAGCACCTATGGACCTAGAGGAAGCTGCATACCAAATTTCGTTCCAATCCGTTCAGTAGTTTTTGAGAAATCGTGATCATCAGTGAGTCAGTGGATTTGGCTTTTATATACGAGGGGCATTTAATAAGTAACGAGACAAATTATTATTATTGCTCAAAAACGGTTTATTGAATCAGTACAAAACTTTTAGGACATAAAGTTGGCAACCTTGCGATGACAATTGATCAGCTGTTCAATCATATTTTGTCAACATAACCTCAAATTTACTCTGTTAACGATGGCAAATCCGCTCGAGAATTGCACCGTGGAAGAACAACGTGCCGTGATCAGATTTTTAGTCGTGGAAGGTGAGCAAGGTAGTGACATCCACAAAAGAATGTTAAAAGTGTACGGAGACAAAATTGTTTGAATCGTTCGAACGTTTATAAATGGGTAGAACAGTTTCAAAGTGGCCGTACAAAAGTTTCTGACGAGCAACGCAGTGGACGACCGATCGAAGTTGGGACTTCCTCTCTCGAATCTCGGATTGACGCGTTAATTCGGCACAATAGGCGTATCACCATTGAACTGATAAGTGAAAAAGTATACGCGAGTGTTGGAACTGTCCATAACATTATCCATAACAACCTGCAGTACAAGAAAACCTGTGCGAGATGGGTGCACAGACAACTCACGGACGCTCACAAAGAAACCCGGCTTCAAATCAGTCAACAGTTCAAAAATCGATATTCGACTGAAGGAGGAGGTTTTTTCAAAAGAATTGTAACGTGTGATGAAACATGGATCCACCACTATGAGCCAGAGTCAAAACGACAGAGCCTTGAGTGGAAGCATACGATTTCTCCCATTCAAAAAAAAATTCAAGACCCAGCCATCTGCCGGTAAAGTCATGCTTACAGTATTCTGGGATTTTCAAGGACCAATTTATTGTGATTTTCTTGAAGGCCAAAGAACAATCAACAGCCAGTACTACAGTGACATGCTGGAAAACAAGATAAGACCTGCAATTCGAACGAAACGCCGTGGGCTCTTAACTGAAGGCGTGATTTTGCTTCATGACAACGCCCGTCCAAATACGGCACAGCTGACGAAAGAAAAACTTCAGAAACTGGGATGGGAGATCCTTCCACATCCCCCCTACAGCCCCGACCTCGCTCCATCAGACCCCTTAAAGATGGTCTACGAGGGATACATTTTCAATCCAATGAAGAGGTAAAAATCAGGTGCAAAAGTGGCTTCGAGATCAACTTAAAGAATTTTATGCCAAGGGCATTTACAAATTAGCAGAAAGATGGGACAAGTGTATAAGTGTTGCTGGGGACTATAATTGAAAAGTAACCAAAGTTTTGTACTGATTCAATAAACCGTTTTTGTGCAAAAATAATTTGTCTCGTTACTTATTGAATGACCCTCGTATATAGATGAGGATGTAATATTTTATATTTCCTTCCTGACACGCTCTGAAATATAATCTCAGGGAATGAAAGATCACACTAAAACTAATTGGTAAAAACACTCGAGCCAATTTTAGCTTTGACCAACTATTTTAACACAGTGTTCCCAGAAAAGCTGGCATTATTGCTTTCAATATACAAAATTAGATTACCACATTTATAACCACTGTCCATTAATTTTAAAATGATTAAATTCTTTGTAAAAGCAGTGGCTTTACGCTTTCACATTAAGTTAAAACGTTTCCCGCCCATTTAAATTGCAACTAACGAACCTCACTGACAAGAATTTATCAAAGGTGATTTGATTCAGCGCGTCTAAAGAATTTATAATTTTTACTTAGTATTTTTGTCCTTCTCGTCAAATCTTTACAACAGAGACCAAACGTACAACAGTTCTTTCATTTTGCTGGTTAATTAGCGCATGCTACTTTTAAACGTAATGGGTTTTCTATATGACTAATTCAATTTGTAGGTATCCGTTTTATTTTAAGTTAGTTTTTTAGGTACAACAACCTATTCAAGTGTGTGTGGTACGAAAGCAACTTCAAAACTAACTAAAATTAAAATCGTGCTCTTTTGAGTATTTGAGCAGAGAGTGATATACTAAAAATTAATATTTGAAAAATATATTGCCCAAAAAAGGAGCAATTGTGTTGTATGAGAGGAACTTAAAATTAAATAGCTTAGGTTTTCAAAAAAATATAAATCTTCCTGATATCTGTAAAAAAACTACTGTGTGCTAATCTAGAATAACACGTTGTTCAAACTGAGTATATTTATATTAAAGGACATAAATTGGACGGAGTGAATTCATTGTTAATTAAAACAATAATACCAAACATTCGAAAATAATTTAACGATATTCATTTTCTTATGCAGATCTTTCTTTGTATTGAATAGTGCAATTATTGTTAAGCAATGTTTATAAATGAAGTTGGGTGCGGACATAATAATCGACTTTACACGATTCTTTACGAATACCAGTCATCCAATGTGTAGAATTTTGTGTTATTGTTTATTTTCGTGGCTTCACCAATTACATAATAATAAAGATATTATTTATTTTTAATTTCACTCAACATATTAAACTGAACTATTATTTGTTTGTTTTTTTTTTTACTTACAAAAGTAGATTATTTTCTGTAGCCGTTGCATTATTAGCTCTAGATCTCATATTGTTCACTACTCAATTGAAAAACTTTGAATTAAAACTGCTGAAACATTTAATAATTAATACATTATGTTCTCCTTGAAAGTAAACACAACAATACAATTATTTTGTTTATCATTTACTGTTTTTGTTATTACAATATAGGCCTACAACGAAATCTATATACACAGAGTGTTTATAAAGTCCCTTCAACCCCCTCATGATTTTTGTTTACAAAACTTTGTATATTTTATATATCTTGTTTTGCATAACAAGAAATCTGACCCTGTATGATTTGGGTTGGTTTGAGGGTTTAACAATTTCAAATTTAAAGGTAGGTCATGGAATACACTATTGAAAAGCTTATTAAAAGATAAACAGAATGGCGGAAACTAGTGCTTAGTATCTTGCTTCGTTTCAAAGTAATGGATAATCAATGTTCTGGAAAGTGATATTTTTATCATAACGTCAAAGCAGGTTATTAATTTGTTAATATTAGGAATAAGTCATTTATACAATTACATTCCAGAAACATTTAAGAATGACAATTACAAATTATTCTTTTTTCCATCTAAATTTATCTTATATTTTCTTGTTTCGGAATGAAAAAAAGATGATACATTCTAGTATTAAAAGCTAAATTTTTAACAAGAGCCACCACACATTACTAACTAGACATTTTAGTTGTATTATTTAAAAATATAATAAAATGAAACAATTTATAAATAGTCCTCCAGTAAGAATTTACCAAACAAATGGAAACCCTTGAAGTTAAAACTTATAAAACAAAACCTAGAAATATATATAAAATTACATTTTTAAGTGTAATCCTATTGGGATCTCAGAAACTTTTAAAGCAATTTTTAGATAAGAGGACTTCATCTTAATTCATGCGATAAAAAACAATTTATGACATTTTTTTAAATACCAAAATTTTGTAATATGTCATCAAAACTTAAATTTTTTTTCGCTTTTGTTTCATAAATCCATCCGTTTTCGTGAAATATTTTATTTTTCAATTTTTGAAAATTTTTCAAATTTTGTTTGTATCATGTTTAATTTATCTTAATATCTGTAGTCAGTTTTTAAGCTTTACTCTCGACCAGAAATTAAAGTATTATTATTATGTTTTTAATTAGTAGGACCTAATTGTGTTTTTGTGTAACCTTGTAAAACATGCAATTTCAGGCATCTTTTAAATCAAAATTATATTTTTAGCTAATGCCAATAGTTGGAGCTGTATAGAAAAAGTTTATCGAAAAATACAACAAATTAAAGTCTTAGAATAATTAATTATATATGTCAAATTTATAAACGGAATAAAAATTAAGGATTTCTGAAAAATTTTCTTAAATTGGCTGCCATATTGTAAAATGGTAGGTTTTCAAAATTTAAAATTTGGAGTTTATTCTCCACATCAATTAAAGTGAATTTAATTAAAGTACATTTACCAAAATTTCTCATAAAACGAGAAATTGACCAAATAAGAGAAGTCATAAAACGAGTCAAAAGAAGTGTTCTTTTCTGACGTCACTCTTAAGTTGTCTATGAAAAGGTGTGTTTTATCGATATTTCATCATTCAGATATATTTAAAAAGCCGTAAATGTACTTTGCCTTGGTTTAAAATAAACACCTCTTCCCGATCTTGTCAAAGAAAATTGTTGAGCGACCTGGAAACGTAATACGATCAAGGAAAATATATTTAAACTTCCGTCCTCAATTATGAAACCTTCGAACCTACAATTTTATTATGTGATGATATTACTTAGAACTATTTAAGTTGGTCTATCTCTATAATAATATCATAAACTCCCTCATAGCATATAGTAACTTGGCTTTACCTACGTAGCTAAATGTTTCGTCACAGTTGAGGTAAGAAGAAAACGTTATTGTAGGAAATCCGTAATAACTAGTCGTATAGCGTAGCCGTATATGATAGATATTTTTATTGTAAGCATTTCAATTATACAGGACGATTAAAAAGTATAAAACCGACTTAAATTTCGAAAATAAAGGTATAAATGAAAAAAATGCAAGTGTACTACATTCTACATTGCAGAATTTTATTGAATGTTGAATTTAAAACTTTGGTCCGACATATTGAATGTAACTTTAGTTTTTTAATAATAAAATGGGCTTTCAATACAGAGTTTAAATGTGAAATTTAAAGAGCATATCAAATGTGAAAACTGCGCAAAATCTCATACTATTTTGAAGATATTCTTATTTATTTACATTCAAACATATCCTTGATTGTGTTTTATTGTCATAATATGTTGACTTTATTTTAGCATTGTTGATGTCTTCACATTAACTTAATTAGATTTACTAAAAATAATATTTACCAATTAGACTAAAAAAATTACTTTATCACGTAAATCAAAACTTTACTATACCATTTTTGTATAGGAATACCTCCAAAGGTTTGAGATATCGATAAGCATTTTTTCACCATTGATCTTAAATTGCTCATTGAAATAGTGTATAGCATCCCCTTTTTCTATTTAAAACTAAATTAGTTCAATTAATATGACGAAATAAAATTTGGTTACAAAAAGTCACACATGTATTTCTTTTTACGTGTCTTCTTTTCTTATGTAAACTCTAAAGTCGTATTCATAATTTTTCCACCATTAATACAGTTTTGTTGTAGGTTACATCTAACATTTCAGCCAAAGTACGGCATTTTTAATTTGTTAAAACTTTACAGTCAAACCGGACAGTATATTAAATAGTTGGAAATTTTCCATCATGTGTGCATTAAAAACAATACACTGAAAAATAGGCCCACTGACGATCTGCATTACTAAATAATAAGTTAAACCAACCAGATCATCTGTGAGAAGCAGTTCACGTAGATAAATATATTTATTTGTGCAACAGTTTGAATTAAACAAGTAATACAAAGTGATATTACAGGAAACATAACTTAATTCCAGAATTATGGAGATCGCTCTTCGACCATGACTTCGATGAGGTGGTCACACTTTAAGACTTTTTTTTGCCACAGGATCGTTTAAATTATATTGAGAAACAATGACCCACAATTTTATTTACCGATGAGTCTAGGTATGATATTCACCATGAAAGTCAAAGCGTGAGAATTTGTAGGCCTTCTGCCAACTTAAAACGAACCAAAACTCTTCAGGAGGTTCACCCCAATAGAGATGGATCAGAGGTACAGTAGATTGAGCGCCGAATGATGTCCCGAAAATTTTTTTGCTAGAACGATTCATGATTCCTCGCTCACTTGGAGAGGTTTCTCAGACCAGTCGTGACCTGTTTACTGGAGATATATAAACGTTAAATGAAGAAACAGTTCTTTATTATTGGAACTATGCAACAGTTTTAAACAAGTAATGTAAAAAATAAATTATCAAAAATAATCTACCGGAAATAAGCGAAGTAAGATTAGACAAAAGTGGACAAGTTAAAAGTGCCGAAAATTAAAGAAAAAGAGAAATATTATTAAGAACTTTAAGAATACGAAAGAATATAGGACGTAGTGAAAGGAGGAATTACATACTGAGAGAAAATTTAGAAGGTCTAAGAGAAATAAAGGAAGGAAGAGGTTTCAGTTAGTTGAAATCATCAAGGTAGACTGATACAAATAGTACAAAATTAATGACAGAAAGGAATGGACGCTAATTAAAAGAGGTAGGATAATTAATTACGATTACTTTTTATCACTTTGATCTGAATTAATTCTTGATATTTATTTAACGATCTTTAACTCTTTAACTTAACTTTTGACTTTATATGTTAATTTAATGATTGATCTCAACTGTGTCAGATAATTTCGCACACTCTTTATATACTGGTATCAGGATCAGTGCACATTGTGTAGGTTGTCAGTGCAAGTTGAAAACATGTCAAGACAGTCCAATTACGAGAGAAGTGCCCTTTTCAACTCGTCGACTTTTGTATGTTTCTCATTAGCGTTGAGATATGTATGCATAACTGACTGTTCATTTAATATGAGATTATGCAGCAACAACAGTTCATAATGTATCACCTCATAGAACTTTCTTGAAATTGATGTTTCCTTATTGGAATGACAAAGTAAGGAATGCTATCCATGCTAATATTAGTTTAGGTACTTCACAAAACTTTAGCGAGAGAACTGTTTCTGAACTTGTCTGTAGCTTTATTTTAGCCGCGGGAAGCGAGTAAAGTTCGTTCTGTTAAGGCAATGTATTTTTCCTTTAGACCTACTGGTAAAAAATATTTGTCTAGAATAAAATACAATTTGTTTTTAACATGACATCTCTCGTTGATCTACCAAAAAAGAGTGCAGGAGGTAAAATTGAAATTTTGACTTTTGAATTAATTCTCCTATTTTAATCAAAAATTTGAAATCAGCTCTTTGGGGTTTCTTTAATTCTGTACCTTAAAATAGAAACCTTATATTATCACTTGTTTATCCGTCTGTAGTTCTGTATATCAGTCTGTCAAGGTCGATTTTCTCTAAAATGGACAAATAGTCCATAATTGTTTATAAAGCATGCTTTCCCATTTATATTTCAACAATAGAAATTTAAAAAAAAAGTTTATATGCTAAACTGTGGGATAACGTTTGAAATTGCTTTATTTAAAGTTTTAAAACTCACAGTTTCAGAATCTTTAGTGCTGTAATGCTGAGCCTAAAAGTATATTTACAAACAGCAGACTAATTACATAAGTAATTGTTTAGTAACTACTGATGGTATGGACTTGTAGGTGCACAATTAGGGAAGTTATAGGCTAACATAAAAAATTGAGGGGTTGATAGCAAAAACTGGATAAGCCCAAATTAAGGTTTTTTCAGGAGAAGCTTCATAAAATTTAAAACTGATACTAAATTTAAAAACTTGTACTAAACAGACTTTTGTGGAAAGAAAATCCATTTTTATTGTTTTTGACTTATAAAAACAATAGGAAGTGCAACATAGTAATGAGATAGTACAAAATAAATTTATAAGTACAATAAAACCACAGGGCCTGGTAAATAAAAAATAAATAAATTTAAGAAGGAAAATCTTGCTTTTTATTTCCTGCAATAATTAAATTTTGTAAAAAAATGTATTTTCAGAGAAAATATTTACTTTTTGCAGAATGGAATATAACAGCAAGATGGGAATGTGTGAGGTAATCAATATGGCTGCATTATTTATGTCTCCCTATTTTTAATTACCTCTCGCGATTCAGTACAGATTCAGTCTTAGTAAGAACCAAGCAAACTTGTTATAACCAGTTCCAGGATGGTTCCTGGGATGTTGTTCGTCTAGATGGTGATGATGAAGTAAGTTTGAAGGTAGGCCGCAAAAGTAATACAAACGGTGGTTGGCTAACGTCCAAGCTGACAGGATTTAACTAGTCTCCAGCTTAAAACTGCACTTACTGCTGCTAACGAAATAAACAAGAAAAGTTGAGCTTATCTGAGTTTCCTAGCAAAAACAAGACAAATCCAAGGAAAGCGATGGTCTTATCCGGTTTTTGCAGAAACCATGTATTTTTATCTTCTTTTTAAATGTGAGAAGAATATTTTACATCTACATATACCCCTGATTATAGTAAATAAAATGGTACAATAATCTCAAATTAAGATATTTGAACTTGTCCTGTTTTTAATATCAACCCGTCAAATTGTACCTATACTTAATAAGTTGTAAACACAATATTTCAAACAATACCTGAAGAATAGGTAAACCCATCGTTATTACTAAATAAAAAGTGAAATCGAAATATTACTGTAAGGAAAAGAAACAACAGACAGCCATAACTTTTTGTGTGGATATTTAACTTTTCAACATTTCTTCTAGTACTTAAGTCTATCGTTACCAGCTCAGATTAACTTCAGGTTTTAACAAAAATTTCCCTTTTTTACCCATTGCTCTGGCTCATTTTGAAAAGATATAATTATAAATTGTATTATAAGTTGCCCTTGAGAAAATTTTTAATACATGAGTAAAAGTGTCATCAAAATCTAGCAAGTTGTTTTTTTTTTACTAAAATTTTTATAAACAAATATAAAACGTTTCCTTTTCATAATATTTAATAGGGACACTATTTAAAGGAGGCTGACAATAAACCCGAACAACTCGGTTGTTAGATAAAGTTATATACCACAGAAGAGGTTTATATCAAAGAGTCTTTTAGCTCTATGAATTATACATGTGTCTTGAAGTGTTCGGAAAAACGATTTCTAGCCTTTTTTATAGACTCTTAACAATGTGAGGACGGTAAAACATGCCGGACAAAAGTGAGTCAGTCATAAAAAAACTAAGGTGAATAAGGATCAAATAATAACAAAGATCGAGAAGTAAAAAAAAACTATGACAAAAATAAACACATCAAACAAATTCGAAAAAGAATAAATAAAAATTAATAAAGAGCAAGAATTAACACAGATCTAAATCTATGCGGATTAAGGTACTAAAGTATTGAGATTTGGTAATAACTATTTATTCTTTAGAACTCTAAATCTTTACTAAGAGGTCTCTACTCTTTAGGGGAAGTTTCATCTATATTACATCTGTATATTTATTTCCTGACCTTTATTAATTAGAACTATAAATAGTGATTGCATTATCTTTATGCTTAGGGATTTCAACTGTCATTACATCACTATCTATAATACTACCTTACTCAATAGAACTTAGAATCTTAAATCTTTTTTTACCAGGTCTTACGCTTTAGAAGTTTTATCTTTATTGGCTGTCCCTTATTAATTAGAACTTTAAATGGTGATTAATTTGTCTTTACTAAACCTAAGTCTAGATTTTACTTTCTGCACTTATTCATTAGAAATTTAAATATCTATTACCATATCGTGAACTCTACAAACTGTTAGAATGTTTATATTTATTACACGTTGATCTGCATTGTCCGATCTTTATTCACCAATACCATTAGGAGTGTACCACTTCCCCAAAGATGTAATTTTACTATACATTCTTCAAATATAAAATTATATTAGTTTAGAAAGCGCACAAAAGATTAATTTTAGTTGGTAGAGTGGGTGCGTGTATAGAACGGAGGACAAGAGAAATCATTGTATTGTAAATAACACATCAAATTTTAAAAATTACGTTGTAAAGACGAAATTACGTACGAAATAATCTCAGAAACTACTGAGCTGTTTTAAATGATTCATATCATATAGTAATATGTTAAACAATCGTATATATTTAACCTATACATGCAAATACTCTAAAAGATCATAATAAAGAATGGTCCAATAAAACCTGACGGTTTTCAAAATAACATAAAGTTATAGGAAATAATATTTACAATTTATACAAATAGTTAAAATATGAACATAGTTATGCCATTTTCATTTATGGAATATAACATCACTTAGGTGTTATAAGTGATAACACCACCCCTAAGTCCACCAACATCCACAAATTTTCTAATCTTTTTGGAAAATTTGCCATTACGTACCTTGGACATTGGTATTGCAGCAACTTTATTTCTAATGCAGTTCTTTAAATCGGCAATTGTGTCTGAGGTTTTGTGATAAAAACTTTGCTCTTAAGGTAGCCCCACAACTAAAAGACACAAGCAGTTAGATCCGGCGACCGGGTCATCTTCATCACTAAAACGTGAAATGAGGATCAGTCTTCGTAAAACACTCATTGTCACATCTGCCATGTACGCAGTAGCTCCACCTTGCTGGTACCACAACGAGGTCATTTCTATTCCAAACTGATGCAATTGTGGAACTAAAAAGTTCTGAATCATTTCAATTTACCGGTTTTTATTCACAGTAACTCTTTCGTTTTCATTTTCAAAAATACAAGACCCTATAACTCCAAAACTTGTAACACAACATCTTACAATCACTTTTTCACTATGCACAGGTTGGTGATGGATTTCCCTTGGATTCTCTCTTGACCAGTAACAACAATTTTGTTTGTTTACGTTACCATTTAGCTCAAAATGAGCTTCATCAAACAGTTAAAAAAAACGTTGAAATATGTTTTCGTGATTAAATAGGTGCTATAATCTTTCACAAAAAATAAGACGTAATTCAGGATCAACAGGATTTAATTTGTGTACAGCTGCTAACTTGTAGGGATGAAAATTCAAATCAAGATGTAAAATTCATTGTAAATTTGTCTTTGAAACTCCTAGACTGAAACTCCGCGGCAGATTGTTTCCGGATTGATTGATTCGGCTTTACAGAACAGATACATGCACATTTTTAACATTCTCTGGAGAAAGTACAGATCTAGGCCTACCTAGATCCACCTTTTAATTGTATTCCTACAAGGAACAGCACCATGACGAGGAACATGGAAATTGTTACGAAATAACCGTTGCGTAGCAGTCACATACTCATTATTTTTTGAAAAAGTTTATGTTGAATAGTTGAACTGTCCACTGCTCCATGTTTATTGAAATGGCATCAGCTGCGTTCTTAATTGTTGCAACAATCAACAGTTTAAACAAAGCAACAGCTGAGAAACAGCTGTTTAAAAGTGTCAGGTTTTTTTGGGATACCCAGTATTATACGGAACAAACATTAAAAAACGTAAGCGGAAACTGTGTAGCCTTGTAATGCTTAATTTAGAGCAAGAGATGTTTTATTGTATTATTGTTAAGTCAATTTTTTAAAGTCAAATCTTCCACACATTTTATGACACATTATAATGATCAACGTTTTTCTTGTTTTTGAAATGGGGAATAGACTTTTGTATTTTTGGAACACCTCTGTAATCGTAAATTTCATACTACTGTACCCGAACGTTTATATTAAGGCTAAGTTATGTTTCTGTTTAGAAAATACCAAAGCAATTCTGATCTAGTATTATACATTTCATTACTGGGCAAGGTAGATCCATGATATAGAATAGAACAATGTATTGTTACCGGAAAGGAGCGTACGTGGTAATGCATATTTCCTGTTATATTGTCGCTGGTTAATAACCAAAGTTCTCACAACTTAAGGGATAAAAGCGAACAGATGTGGTGACTAATTAAAAAAGTTCCTCCCACAAATATTCCGGAAACTTGTGTTTCTTGTTTTGTTAAGTGTTAACAATTTTAATTAATTTATAATATCTGTTAGTAACACGCTTTCCATTAAATGTGTCTGAATTGTTTGAGTTTGACTGTAATTATCTTCAACTTTGTAACAATCAGGCGTTTGTTTCCTACACCAATCTAAACCTTTATAGTCTAGGCCAGGGGGCGGCAACCCTAAAGGGCCATATACAAGTGTTGCTATTTCGTAAGGGCAGCACAAGGGTCTGTTGAATAAAAAATAAGCAAAAGCTATAACTTAAAATTTTAAGTCATTACTTAAAATCGTGTGAATAAAAATAAGCAATAGCTAGTAGACACTAAAATCTTTGTCTAACAATTTTAAGCATTGACTAGTTTACTTAGCAAAAGCTTAAAATAAAGTGAATAAAATATAGTAAAGCTAAAATTATTAAGCGCAATCTTGTATATATTTCAGTATGCAGATTTGATGACTTAATGTTGCTATCTGGACATTTAAATGGTTGCATTTATGCCAATTCCATCAAAAAAACAATAGGCTATATAATAACTTATGTGCGTTCATACTAAAAACTACTATTATAAGTAAATATCCAAATTATGAAGAATTAACACACATAATTGTTTTTATATTTAAAGTCACTTATGTTATTTATTTATTATTCAGAGGTGAAAATTCGTCCGACTTCATTTCTACAATTAATTGGAACTGCACAACTCAATTTTTGGCGAGAAATGCAATTATTAATTCGGATTGCTCAATTTTCAGCTTTGTCAGTTTTAACTGATCCAAAATCAAATTTCGTTAAAATTTATTTGTGGTTAAATCTTTTGTTTCTCTGTCTTCCTCCTTTAAACATTCCTTCCTTTTTTTTTTTTTGTTTTTTGACGAATTTCTGAGGATATAATTCCTGATTGTTCATCATAGTTCGCTTATGTTGAAGCTCTGACAGGTTACATTTAGGTAAAGGTAAGGGTATGCCTACATCATCAAATACAACTTGTAATTCTATAAAAAAATGTAAATTAATTTGAAATCTTTAATTATTTAATACTAAATAGACCTAATAAAACGCAAGTAAAACCATTCAATTAAAAAACTTTTTTTGCGTTTAAACTTTCGTTTGTTGTGATATTTTCTTCATCAGAAGAGCTAAAGCCGGCAGAGCTATCCATTTTGTTCTACCCTATTTTTTAATGAGTTCTAATAACATCAATCCTCAAACTGCAACAGTTGTTTTAAATTGTTTCGAACAACATATGACAGATTTTAAGTTTTGGCTAAAATGTTCCAGCTTTTGATAACTAGTCTTAGCCTAAGGTTATTCACCTCATTTTAACGAAGTGCTAAGACTAAAAGCTTTGACTTAATAACGAAAGCTAAAGCTAAGACTAAATGCTAAAAGCTTTTGCTTGTTTTTTATTCAACAGACCCAAGGTATTTTTTAGTAATTTTTTTTAAACCATAAAAAAGACAATGTTATAGCAGGGACACACACATGGTTTCAATGAACTCAATAGCATCTATTTTATTTTACATAGCCTATGTATTAATTATTATTCAGTACGTGAAATTAAATATTTAGTTTACTTCAGATATATATGAAAGTCAAACATTGTATGACCAAAACAACTCTATTGTAAATTTAATGAGAGGTTTTGTGTTCCATCCTCTTCACAAGCTTTTCCACATCCAGTCTGATATTTGAAGTTGATACATTGAGTAAATTTGCCAGATGAACATTTATCAATCTACTCCTTATTTTATTTTTAATTGAGATAGTTTTTGAAAACAACTGTTCACAAACATATGTACTTCTAAAGAGAATCATAATTTTTAGGGCGTGCAACCTGAAAAATAGCAGAAAACCCTCTGTGCTCAGTATCAGTATCACGACATCACGCGGTGTGGACAAAATTCAACTGCACTATAAAATGTAACAATAAACATTACCAACGTATGATTTATCTATAATTTGTTCTCTATTTATTTACGAACCAGTTACTGTTCGTAATCGATATTATATGCCGTCTTTCAACATTCAGCATAGTTCTTTTTTTAAACATTTTTATTCAAAATGTTTTTGAAAAATAAAAATTTTATCAACGGGTAACAAACAAATCGCTGGTGGGCCTCATGTTGCCGATTCCTGGTCTAGACTATTGTCGACTTCATCTAAATCATGCAGAAAGTATGGATTCTCCGTGCTCTACTTTATAAACCTTGTACCTTAATATCATAATATAATTTTTATTGGTTGCGTTGGTAGAACGATTTTTTTAAAGTAACCTCAGGGTGAAAAATTCCATCCATTACTCCAAGGCCCATTAGTCTATTTCCTGTTAAAGTTTTGAGAAATTTTATGTTTATATCAGACTTTTTATCTTTATGAACTTATAGGTACCTATTGTGTATTATTTGAAACACTTATAAAATATTTTGAATATAAAAACGTAAAAAAGTTGTCTTTTCAGAATTCAACAGCGAGGACTGAAGTTCAGACAGAATGGCACTTTGTCGGCATCAAAGGCATACTGTGAAGTTGTTCTTACCATTCAGTGTATGACTATACTTTAAAGGAAGGAAGCAAAGTTTAACCTTCTTGAAAAAGAATTCAAGAACAGGTGGTTCCGGAACTGTGCAAGTTGAGAATGGAACTGATGAACTAGACAATAGTGAAAGCTTGTCTTATGTTGAATTAAAACTTTAACTAGTCTGTTATCTTATAAGCATACTGACAAAAGTGATTTTATACAACGTAATAAAAAACTGTGTTGACCTATTAAGATGTTTTTCTTATTTTATAAACTTCTAAAAAAAGAAAAACTAAAATTTATAAATGTATATAGTTGATATGTATTTTAAAATAAACCATTGTTGTTAACAAACACATTTGTGTTGAAAAAATTGGTTAAAATATTTGTTTTCCCTTCTTCTAAGGAAAATTAAAACACTTTCCAAGTGTCCTGTAAAAATGACTTTGACAAACTGTGTAATTCTAGTATTTATAAAAATAGAACAGTTTGATTTCATGGTTTATTTCCGGTAATAAGAATTTTTTAAATTCCTGATTTAAAACAATTCAGTAATAGTGTAAAAACTCTCTAAACTTTTCTTCCTACTGAGGATCAATTATTAACGTTTAGATTAAAATATTTGTATGTAGCTCTTAAATTGTCCCTCTTTTGTTAAAAGTCAAAATTAACAACTTTAGACAATCCATCTGTGGCTTATATTCAAGCGATAACTATAATTCTTTTTTAATTAAAAGCTTTAATACACCCGTGGATAAACGTCAGTACTTTTTCAAATAATAATTAGTTATTTTTTTGAAAAAGACGTTCCTTGTTTCCCATAAGATTAACATTAGGCTAATTTACGACTATAGTTTACGACTAATTCCTTATAGCACATGTCTTATTTATAAAGGAAAATGTGGTGCTTTGTATTAACAGATTGTTGCTTCATTTAAATACAAAAAAAAGTAAACCCTTAAGAAAATATCCACATAAATTATTTAACTGAAAGTTCAAATAATGTTAAATAAAATCGTTTCAAATGGTAATTGTTTAAACTTAATAAAATATAAATCGTTTCAGAAAGTGTTATCTGTATATTTTTAATATTTTCAACTTAAAATGTGTAGTGCAACTGACTGAAGATGATCA
>JAGFPH010012062.1:19164-31869 GCA_018207615.1 Philaenus spumarius | reverse complement strand
AAGTAAATAATAACATTTGCAATTTAAATAGTACGTCTAATGGGTGAACTGGGCGATAGCAGCACCTTTACAATAAAAATAAATTGTTATACTTCCCTTGATTGGCGCCTTTGTTTCATAAGTGGTAATCTGTTTGCGTTTGCTAAACCGCAAGCGAAACGAGCAGGAGGCGGAGCTTTCTAGTATTTCATAATAATATATTTAATAATAACATATTAAATTAGTAAAGAGGTATTTATCATAGGTGTGCGCAAGGTTTCGGAATTAGGGGTGCCAGACCTTCAGGGGGTTTAAAAAATTATAGCCAAAATGGCGAGTTTTAGAGCTTGTTTATGACTTTTTTTAAACATGTATTAACCTTAAAAACCACTGCATAATTTCGCAATTGTCTGCCTGTAACTGATTTTCATACAAAGTTCACTTCACCTCAAACGAAGTAATCCTATTAACACTAATAGAAGTTGGTTGAGGCTGATTGATGACTTAATAACTGAATTAGTTTATTATCCTACATGCTGCACTTTAAGAAAACGATTTTTTGGTTTTGTTTTTCAGAAGTTTGTTAAGGTAAGTTTTCACAAATTTCAGAAAAAAAATCATTTACTGTACTTCATTACATGGGCGTTGGCTACGCTTTTACACAGTGCCACAAGTCCACAAGTTGGAAATGGAAAACAATTTTTTCTTTCCTTGTTATAGGATTAAAAATAAACAAAACATTGGATAGAGACAAGCATATTATATTTTATAAAATATGTATGTCATATCAAAAACAAGTGTAACGCGGTACTATTTGAATAAAATAAAAGAATTTAGATGAGGGGGAAATAAGCTTAATTTAATAAGCTTAAAAGTCATCCGTCGATTGAAAGACTCCTAGTACGGGAGGTAGCGCTACATTTGAACGAGTCATTTCATACCGGCTGAAAATCACATCAATAATAGTTTTCCCTTAATACATAAGAGATCTGAGCGTCAGCTACTCCAGTAGTGGTGGAGCTTAAGCTGCATGTGAAAGTTGTCAACAAATGTTTTGCTCCGAGTGATTTTATACCGTGCCAAAATTTGTAGGATAATTTTGTAGATCATTTACAACCAAAAAATTATAATCAGCTGTATAGATAAGAGGGGATTTTACGTCAGTCACGTATACGAACATGTCAGAAAATTTTTAAAATAAAGTAATTGTATACCTTACTAGGGGAGACCCCTGCGTGCTCCGCACGCCAACCCCCAATGGTTAAAAGAACCAGCAAGGCTCAGGTCTACACGTTAAAACCCTAACCTAAAAGCTAGAAATACAAATATAATTGCTTCAAATTTTGAAATCAGCTGTTAATGGAAATATTTGAGCTAACAGCTGTATTATATATGTTATTTTATTCAATTGGTTGCTATGGTAATAAATGTAAATGCATGTGTTGGTTTATCATTCTAGGCCTAACCTATGAATTTTTTCGACTAAATTTAGGCCTACAAATATTGAAATAAAAAAAGGTTTTTATCGAAATGAATTATAGCCTATGTTACCCAGGGATAGTGTAGGTTTTTATTAGTAAAACTATTTTTTCAATCGGTTCAGTCGTGCCAGAGATTACCACCTACATACAAACAAACAAAAATCCAAACAATAAAAACTACATTTTGATACTATTTACTAGTATAAAATAAATAACCTTTTAACTTATTATTTACAAAAGTTCGACAGTTCGTTTGTTCATGTACCTGTATCGGTAGTAGTGTATTGGGTGGTGTGAATAAAAACTTAGCAATTGCTTATAGCATTTAACAAAAGCAAAAGCAATTGCTTAAAGTAAAAAAATTTGCTATTAGCAAATACTAGAGTTGAGGTGAATAATCTTCTGCTAGTGCTAGAAAGCAAATGCTAAAATAAATAGCAATTGCTTGTTATTTTCACTTAGAATGTTTGTCTTAAACCAAAAGTGTTTTTGTACCGGAATATGGCTTTGTAGACAGACATGTTTATTCCAGAGCTACTGAAACCGGTTCAAATTGTTTACTGACAGTTATTTTAGTTGTTGTCAAGTTTTCGTACTGTTCAGTGTTCAGTGGTTAATAATGAGTTCATCTAATGATAGTGATGATTTGAGGGGGACGAAGAGTTTTGTACAAATTACCAGTTTGTGGAAATGATTAGTAAGTATCGTATTGTATTAAATAAATCACAAATGCCTAAAACTAAACAGGAAAAAGATAAGGCGTATTTAGAACTTGTTAAGGAGTATGGGAAAGTATTTGGAAAAGAGACCACTGTAAAACAACTTTTAAAAAAATACACAATCTGAAAGGAGAAGTTAAGAAAAAAAGTGACAACTCTGCTACTGGAAACAAAAAATCAAGTTAAAAGATTGGCAGAATAAACTACTATTATTGTTGGAGGTAGAAAAAAATCCAACCTTTACAAATATACCAAGAGCCCTTTGTGCAGGACCTTCAACAGACAACGCAACGTCAAATTGTTCAGCCGGTTCCACAAATAACACCACAACAGATGTCAACAAAATGCCATCAGAAACAAAAACTGCTGGAAAAAGACAAAAAGTTCAACTTCAGCTATTCGAAACTGATGAAACAAAAAATTTAGGAAATTCAGAGCTGCAAAGATTAATATTATTAGAGCAATTGTAGGTGATTCGTGTGCAGAAAGAAAAGGAAAGTTTAATTTTAGAGAAACTCAAACAGAGGAACGATAATGGGTTGAACGTGATCGAGGAGGATGGCAAAACCTACTACAAAATGTAATAACTTGTATATTTCTTTTAATGCCTAAAGTTTTTGAGTAAAAATTACTATTGAAGGAAGGATTATTTAATTTGTACAAATTAGTATTGTTTTCATTTATAGTATTTGCCAAATTAAGTGAATATAAATAAATAGTTCACTTTTTTAGGTACAGAAAGGATTTTTTGTTTAAAGACTTAACATTCAGTACCACTGTTTATTTGTATACAGACTGATTAAGCGTTAGTCAATAAAGTTTACATATTACATATTATGTTCTTGGGATTGACTGTTTTGCCTTCGCAAATCCTCCTTCTGGCAGCTTCGTTCTGTGGAAGCTCCTCAAGCGGAATGTCATTGTTATTGGCAACATCTTCAGTAGTCAACACCGGATTTCACGCCGCCGTCCAAAGGTCACTGATAAGGAATACGCACAAATTTTGGTTTCTTATGTCAACAAAGATAAGAGATTAATTAATAGTAAATAAAGATAATTAGTATTTATATCGATCAGAGTTCAACCGGAGTTTGTTTTCATGATTCATAATTCAACGTCACAGCGCGGGACTTTTACGTCACAGAGCGGGACTTTTGAAAACCCACTTCAATCACACTAGCGCGCTTTTCAAATTATAAAGGATTAGAATGTTAACTAAGTTCGTCATATAGGTAAAATTTTAGATTACTATACTTCCACGATCATAGTTTCCACGACCCCCACTCCTCTCTCTCTCATCTCGAAGATATGATAATTAACGTAAAACAATCTATTTGTTTAATTATTTTGAATAAATCTCAAGTTTTGGTTTCAAAGTGACTCTTATGTAGCAGAAAATAGAAAAATGAAATTTATAAAAATAAAAAATTTATAAAAGTGCAAAATTATTAACATAAATTAGTCATGGACCTTATATGTATTATTTTTAATCAATCACAAGTTTTAGTTTCAAATTGACTTTGATGTAACAGAAATTAGAGAAGTGAAATATGAATGTAAGTGCACAAAAGTTTAAGAACTTAAAACAATAATATACTTGTGTTATTATATTTGTAAAGAAATATTATTCCCCATTTAAAATTTTTATATTTCCCGATTTATTATTTACTAAAAGTTTTCAAAATATATTTAAAACTGATTTCTTAATAATAAACCATAAATATTTCTATTTCCACCACTTCGATGGAAAAAATATAGACTCGCCCACTTGAATACTTAAGAAAAAATTTATAAAAGTGTACGATGATTAACGAAAATGAATCTATTTGTTTAATTATTTTTAACTAGCTGACCCGGCAATGCTTTGCTATTGCTTAATTTGAAACTTTGAAAGCCTGTAATTCGTATCCCTGAGGATCGATGTAAATTATAATGGGATTCTGCTCATTGCTTGATTTACCTAACCTAAAATTATATTCATTTTTTTATCCAAATCAGTTGTT
Source organism: Philaenus spumarius (assembly GCA_018207615.1). Lineage (NCBI taxonomy): Eukaryota > Metazoa > Arthropoda > Insecta > Hemiptera > Aphrophoridae > Philaenus > Philaenus spumarius. The sequence continues at coordinate 27,687 of JAGFPH010012062.1, read as the reverse complement.
GATCAAAATCAGCTGTTGATCAAAATCAGCTGTTTTAAGCTTTTCATACGAACAGCTGTTTCTGATAAAATCAAAAGAAATATTTCTTCTTCTTCCTTAAGATTGACCTTCCATAAGATTAACATTGAAACTTTGAGGGCCACTGGGGCGTAGCCCTAGTGTCCTAGGACTTTGGTAAATGGCCTAAAACCTTCCCAGGGTTAACCTGTGTTACTATGCAAAATTTCAAAGCAATCGGATGGACGGTTTGGTAACGCATAAAGGACAAACATACAGACAAACGAACATAAATTGAATTTTATATATGTAGATACATTTTAATTATTTTTATTATTTATGGAAGTTTATAATTTTACCAAGATAACGATTTTTCTCAATGTTAAAGTATAAGAATAATAATTATATAAACTCAGTTTTCCAAAGTAATAATAATATTAAGGGGTTTCCTTCAAATTCTCTTACTTATATAAAACTTCTTTATTTCTTCTTGCATCTATTCAGTTCTTAATGTTAAAACTTTAAAAATTAAACCGATAATAGTTTTGCTCTTGTTAAATATGTTTAACTTCCAATTCCTACTTTATGTCAGTTGAATTATTCTTTGTCTTAACAATTTATATACTCTGAGTTGTATATGTTAATATTTACCGAATATGAATGACTAAAAATATCTATATAAACTAGTGCGCATAATAAAAATATTTAGAAATGCTGCTGGAAACAATAAATTAATATTTTTTTCCTCTAATATTTTTAATCTGTGTCATATTCCAAGTTATATTTTATAGTTGTTTGTAATCATTTTAGAAATACTTGTATCTCATCAAGGAAATAATGCAAATTTTTAATAAAATTTCTTTACAAATGCAATAATATAAGGTACTTAAACTTCTATTTCACTTTTATATTTTCTGTTACATAAAAGTCATTTTGAACCAAAACTTGTGATTGATTAAAATAATACATATAAGGTCCGTGATATTTAAACACATACACTAATTTACATTAATTATTTAGCACTTTTATAAATTTTTCTTAAGTATCCATATTTATATTTCACTTTTTTAATTTATATTACCAATTTTTACTTTCTCCCCCTATACCATAGTATATGGAGAAAGTATTGTATTCGTCAAAATTTTCGAGTTTGAGTTTTTGGTGGAAATATCCGTTTTGGGTCCCCCTGAACCTAAAAAAGTGGTTTTCGGAGTGATGTCTGTGTGTGTGTCTGTGTGTCTGTGTGTCTGTGTGTCTGTGTGTCTGTGTGTCTGTGTGGATGTTATCAGACCTAGAGCCTAAACCAGTCGTCCGATTTTGATGAAATTTGGTATGGAGGTACTAATCCACGGTATCTCCAGGCGTTTTTTTCATTTTTGTGAATTTTTTATTTTTAAGGGTAATTTTCCCATAAAAACCCATAAAATAACGGAAAAATTAACTTTTCTCAAAAACGGCTCTAACGATTTTGATTAAAATTTTATAGTTTATTAGGGACCTAAAGTACTATAAACTGTAAAATTTTAATCAAAATCGTTCGAGCCGTTTTTGAGAAAAGTAGATTTTTCCATTATTTTATGGATTTTTATGGGAAAATGACTGTTAAAAATAAAAAAGTCACAATAAATTGGTAATAGTATTTTTTTATTAAGTTTCTATAATGAGGGAGAAAGTATGTGTCAGTTTCCTGATACCGTTTATTTAACACGCACTTGTGATTGACTAAAAATAATACATATAAGATCCATAATATTTAAACTGATTATATACTAATTGACATTAATTACTTAGCATTTTTATCCACATTTAACACATTTTTCTTAAGTATCCAAGTGGATGGGTTTGTATTTGTCCATCAAAGTGGTGGAATTATAATTATTTATATGATTTACTTTAGAAAACAATTTTAAAACTATTTTGAAAACTTTTAGTACATAACAAATCGGGGAATATAAAAATTTTAAGCGTTTAGATGACATTCTATATATTTTTTAAACTAGTGGGCATAATAAAAATCATTGGAACTGCTGTTGGAAACAATAAATTAATATGCTTTATATTTTTAAAGTATTTATTCATAACTTTTATGTAATTTACTTAAGAAAATATTTTTTTAATATATTTTAAAAACTTTTAGTAACTAATAAATTGGAAAATAATACATATTTGAAATGGGAAATAATATTTCTTTACAAAATGTAATAACACAAATTTATTATTGTTTTAAGTTCTTAAACTTCTGTGCACTTATATAATTCATAATTAATTTTTCTATTTTCTGCTACATAAAAGTCATTTTGAAACCAAAACTTGAAATTTATTAAAACTAATTTAAAAAAATATTAATTTACGTTAATAATTATCGTACACTTTTATACATTTTTTCTTAAGTATCCAAGTGGACGGGGCTATATTTTTTCCATCAAAGTGGTGGAAATAGAAATATTTATGTTTACTAATTAATAAATCAGTTTTAAATATACTTTTAAAACTTTTACTAAAAAATAAATATGGAAATATAAAAATTTGAAATGGGGAATAATATTTTCTTTAAAAATATAATAACACAAGTTTATTATTGTTCTGTGCACTTATATTTCTATGTTCTTCTACATAAAAGTAATTTTGAAACCGAAACTTGTGATTTATTAAAAATAATTAAACAAATAGATTCATTTACGTAACATTTACGTTACTATTTTGCACTTTCATACAATTTTAATTTTTATAAATTTCATTTTTCTATTTTCTTCTACATAAAAGTCATTTTGAAAGCAAAACTTAAAATTTATTAAAAATAATTAAACAAAGCAAATAGATCATTTTCGTTAATCATCGTACACTTTTATAAATTTTTTCTTAAGTATTCAAGTGGGCGAGTCTATATTTTTTCCATTAAAGTGGTGGAAATAGAAATATTTATGGTTTATTATTAAGAAATCAGTTTTAAATATATTTTGAAAACTTTTAGTAAATAATAAATCGGGAAATATAAAAATTTTAAATGGGGAATAATATTTCTTTACAAATATAATAACACAAGTATATTATTGTTTTAAGTTCTTAAACTTTTGTGCACTTACATTCATATTTCACTTCTCTAATTTCTGTTACATCAAAGTCAATTTGAAACTAAAACTTGTGATTGATTAAAAATAATACATATAAGGTCCATGACTAATTTATGTTAATAATTTTGCACTTTTATAAATTTTTTATTTTTATAAATTTCATTTTTCTATTTTCTGCTACATAAGAGTCACTTTGAAACCAAAACTTGAGATTTATTCAAAATAATTAAACAAATAGATTGTTTTACGTTAATTATTATACACCTTTACACATTTTTCGTATCCAATTGTGGACTTTTCGTATCCCGTGCACTGATTTTCTATTTCCTTCTACATAAAAGTCAGTATGAAATCAAAACTTGAGATTTATTAAAAATTATTAAACAAATGGATTAATTTACATAAATTCTTTAACACTTTTATACATTTTTCTTAATTATCCAAGTGGATGGGACTATATTTTTCCATCAAAGTGGTGGAATTAGAATTATTTATATGATTTACTTTAAACATTTAAAAAAAATATATTTTGAAAACTTTTAGTACCTACATAATAAATCGGGAAATATTCTATATATTTTGTAAACTAGTGGGTATAACAAAAATCATTGGAACTGTTGTTGGAAACAATAACTTAATATACTTTTCCTCTAATATTTTAATCTGTGTCACATTCCCTGTTATATTTATAGTTATTCGTGCCATACTTTTAGACATTAGACGATCTTAATTATTATAACTATCGTTGGAAAACTTCGGTTATATTCGGATATCTTCGAGAGGAGAGAGAGGAGTGGGGGTCGTGGAAACTATGATCGTGGAAGTATAGTAATCTAAAATTTTACCTATATGACGAACTTAGTTAACATTCTAATCCTTTATAATTTGAAAAGCGCGCTAGTGTGATTGAAGTGGGTTTTCAAAAGTCCCGCTCTGTGACGTAAAAGTCCCGCGCTGTGACTGAATTATGAATCATGAAAACAAACTCCGGTTGAACTCTGATCGATATAAATACTAATTATCTTTATTTACTATTAATTAATCTCTTATCTTTGTTGACATAAGAAACCAAAATTTGTGCGTATCCCTTATCAGTGACCTTTGGACGGCGGCGTGAAATCCGGTGTTGACTACTATCTTATAATTCACTGTCATCCCAAGGTAAGTAATCCTGTAGATGTTTGGCAATGTTGTGAAGAGTTGCGCAGGCTAATACTATGGAAGGAACTTTATCCAATTCTACACGAATTGGATTTTGTAAGACTGAAAATCTTTTTTTTGAGCTGGCCAAAACATCTCTCTATTATGACCCTTTCTTTTGCGTGTAATTTATTGTAAGCTTTTTCTTGTATTGCCATTGGATTTTCATATGGAGTCATCAACCATGGTAATATTCCATAACCAATATCACCAAGGATAACGGCATTAGCAGGCCCTCTGTTCATTTCCTCGTACATTGCTGAGTTTCGTAAAATTCTGCTGTCATGGACAGAACCAGGCCACCTTGCATCAATGGTTGTAAAAAATTCTCTTGAATTGCATTTAACTTGGACATTAACACTGCAAAAACCCTTTCTGTTAATATAATCATCACCGTATGCGCAGCTGGCTGACAATGGGTATATGCGTGCAGTCAATAGCAGCAAATGCAGTTGGAAAGGTAAAGCAACTTGCCCATTCAACTTGCTTCTTCAATTTTCCTTCCAGTAGGGAATATCACTCACTCTTTTGATTTTTCTACAACCTTCCCCAAAATGAAGGGTATAGTTTTTCTAACTGTCGATCTACTTACCCCAATGCAGGGTTGCCAACCGTCCCGATTCAGCCGGGACAGTCCCGACTTTTAAAGATGCTTCCCGCGTCCCGACGTAACTGCAATCGGGACGCTAATTGTCCCGATTTTTTAAAACTTAAAATTGACAAAGTCTTTTAGCCACATTTTGCACGAGCAAAGGAGCTGAAGATAACTTGTTTGATGAGTACAGTTGAATTAAGCTATGTTTGCATGTTGTTGTAAAATCAGAGGATTACACAGTTAAGAAAAAATGGACACGTCTCTTTAGTCTTGTAAAAAAGGAAAATGAGCTAGTAGAACTGCGAAAAGTAGTTTCATGTGCCCTTAGCATTCCTCCATCCGACGCCTGTGTTGAAAGGGTGTTTTCCCAAATGTCTTTGACGTAAAATAAAACTAGAAATCTCTGTTCTGTTAATCTGAAACAGCAGAACATAGATATGGATATGACATGCTCAGAAGAATTTATTTCAAATATGACAAGAAACTAATTGATGCTGCTCAAAGTCAGAAGAAGTACGACTGGAAACAAAAAAACTAAGCTAAACTACAAATTATTTCTTCCGAAGTAGGCCTATTATGTTAAAAATTTTAACAGAAATAACAATATATTAATGTAAAATAAATAATATGTTAATTTGTTCTATCAAATTTGTGTTTTGGATTTCATTCTTCCTTTTTAACAATATAATATTATCATGAGACACATAATACAAGAATAATTTATACCACAGCTACAAAAACTAGTAATACAAAAAAGAGGTATTGATGGTGGACTTATAAAAACTAAATATTTTTTATTTAATTTGTTTGATACCATGGTCGCCGGAAGGAGGGTGCACTTGCACCCACAGGCTCTAGAAAAATAGTATTAAAAAGCAGGGAAATCAATAGGCTACAATATATATCATATTGTATTGTTGCTTTTATTTATTAGGTCATAAAAATGAAACTTGAGTTTTGAAGTAATAATCTACTTTTGTAAAGTAGAATTAATAATAAAAAGTAATAAATTTTAAGTACTAGAGTAGCGTAAAATGTCATATTCAGAAATCAATAAAATAAAAATTCCCGGGGGTATTCCCCCCCTCCCCCCGGTGTGGTGCACCCCTTAGGTCCCGATTTTTGTAAAATAAAAGTTGGCAACCCTGCCCCAATGTCCTCAGTAAAAAACAAATAACAGCGGGTTGATGGTCCATCGATATCATGTGTAATAGAACCGTTACTTAAAAGTATAATTTATTGGGTATAGGTTCGATGGACCATCGAACCAAACTTGAAAAAAATATTTTAATTTCTAAATCGGTTCGATGGCCCATAGAGCCAATTCTTTTCTAAATAATATTAGAGATCGGAATAGGGTGATGGTCCATTGAACCAAAACGTATTTTATTTAAGGGTCTATGGTCTATCGATATGATGTGTAATAGAACAAGTCCCGTGGCTCTACGGTGGCGGTGTCTCCGAGAAGCTGGGACACCGGACAGTGTACCGTACTACACCGGTGTCTCGTCTGTTGTTGGACATACACACTTTAAACTTATAACACCCCTCTATAATACAACAGAAAGTACTTCATTAATAAAAAAAAACATTTTACAATTAGTTATATCATTAGTTTTATTATAATAAAAAAAGGCAAAATTACTTTAAACCGTAAACACTTTCGTCACTTTCTCACTGACTTGCAATTTATATTAGTTGGTTTCCTTGCTTTTTTGCGCAAAATTATTTAAAGGTAAGTTTAAAAAGAAGCCCAAATGTTTTGGACAAACATGTATATGTTTGGGGCAGCATTCACTTGTTTCTGAATTTATTTCATAACCAACTCCTATAAAAGAGAGTGTACAGCTTAATATAACAGCTGATTTCACCCATCATCTGTAAACGAAGTTTATATTGCAGTTTGAGGTTATGTTTACAACTTCAATCATTATAATCTCTTGTGAAGTTGATTTTTTTTAAATATGAGCTAATAATAACTAATTAATGCTATAATATACGTTATAATATGGCTTTGAGGTTATATATAGATTTTTATCATCAATATATTTTTTTATACAAATTTAAAGAAAAGATACATTATTCCTTTAGCTTAGGATACATTCCTACATCTAAACAGCAGATTTCTCCCATCATCTGTAATACACAAACCTAGCATAGATTATTCCTTTGGGGTTATGTTTACAACTTTAATAAATATAAGTCTTATAATATTAATAACTTCTAAATCATTTGATCTATCAATGTGAAATAAAAAGCAATTAAAAGACAGTATTTTTATGTTTCTTTAAATATATAATAACATACATAACTACAAAATTTCTAACAAATTTCCATACAGTTTTACATCTGTGCAGTGCGTCGGTGGTTTACAGGAAATGACATGGCCATGAGCCAGAAAATTAAATATATTATTTTTAGTATTGTTAAAAATATACGATTTTCTGTTCCAATATGAACTTATGCCCATGTCACCTGATTGAACAAGTTCAAGAAATTCAGTTTTGGGACTGCTTGTCGATTCCAAGCTCACTTGGAAGAAACACACAACCTATCTAAAAAATCACGCGTACGTGGAATAACATTAAAAGAACAAAGATTACTTACGCTCCTACTTTAATGTACTATCCCCTCTCGCACTTTAGTACAATCATGAAGTCAAAGTTGATTGTACACATACGAGGGTTGGCGTGTGAAGCACGCAATGCATTTTCTATTGAAAATATTCCCAATACGAGGGTAGGGGTGCGAAGCACGCAATGCACTGTGTGTCGAAAATACTCCCAATACGGGGGTTGGCGTGCGAAGCACGCAGATCACTGTGTGTTGAAAATTCTCCAAATACGGGGGTTGGCGTACAATGCACTGTGCGTCGGCCGCTTCTCATGGTGTTCAGTGTCAAGCTCACATGTGCGTCCTTAGCAGTGAACGTGTTAGTAATTTAAATTATGTTTGTGATTAAGTATGTGCCAGTTTCTGTTACCGTTTATTAGCGAATTTCCATAGGAAAAATGAGCTATTGCAGTGGCCCTTATGGTAAGACCCAAGGTCGGGAGTAGCAAATGAGCACCGATCATGGTCCCTAGAACACGTTTTGGGGTGTCATTAAAATGCTATATATATATGTATATATAGATGTATATATGTGTTCGCACTCTAGCGGCCACATTTTAAGTCAGATTTGGTTCAAATTTGGTACACATGTTGGTTGTCTACGTCGCTCGGACGAGTTCTTTCCAAAAAAATACAACAACCGGAAGTACGTTTTTTGACCGGAAGTAACTGTTTTTTAGATTTTTACCACGATAATGTATTTTTTGGAGTTTTTTCTAAAAATATAAATGTAGGATGTTATTCTGCACATTTTGTTTTTTTACGCGACCTTATAGCTCGCTTGGTTTCCCCAAAATCAACCCAAAACGTAAAATACCATAAAAGTACCCGGTTCGAAGCCAAGTGGTGCAAACTCACGAGCCCACAAGGCGCAAAAAAATTCTACTAATAAATTGCGTACACACAGACAGCTGTTCAACGCCTTCGTGAGTAGACTACTTCCCAAATTTTTGGTTGAAACCCTAAAACATAGGCATATAAACTTAATTTTGGAAATTTGCTCAACTCACGTCAGCGGTACAGCTGCGTGGTCGAATTATTTTAAAT
>JAGFPH010012061.1:0-14591 GCA_018207615.1 Philaenus spumarius | reverse complement strand
ATGTCGTAGAATTCAATCGGTTGATTCGTTTTTGAGAAACTGTACGACAAAAATTTATTTACACACATACATCCACACGCACACACATACAAGCCCAGCTATGATTATGGCTGCGCAATTAGAATTCCAAACTATGGCACCTATCCTAATTCTGCCATAGAACAATACCAATTATGCTTATTATTAACGTACGTACTCAAATTTAGAATTGTATCATCGATTTATCACTTTTACACAAAGATAAAAAAATGTGTACTTGGAGGCCACAAACATTGTCGAATTTGCGTAGCCATTATTGCCTCCGCACACGCTGAGTGTCATGCGACGTTGCCAAGTCTATTTAGCCAAGGTCATTATAGCTACCCGCCGATGTTAAGCGGGGTTTTCGTTAAGAACTGGTGGAAGCTTTTCGTTCTCTTCCAGTTTGTCACTTACTTAATGCATCGCAGCATATTGTAGTGCGTATGTTTCCCGCTTTTACAAATTATCAAGTCATTTATACAAAACTATTAATAGGCTAAGGTTAATATTGAAATTAAATAAATTAACATTTTCTTCCATTCTGTGTTAAGGTAATTTTAACATTAAATTGTAGGCTACATGTGATACAATAATAATTATATAAAATAGAATTTTAATTTAATTTTCGTTTAACAAATAAACTCGACATCATTTTATTATTATTATTCATAACAATTTATGAGTAAAGTAAGAATAAACCCCCAAACCTAGAGGTGATTATTTACAGCTAGTTTACCTGTGAATAATGTAAAATTTTAATTGTTTATTAATATTCATTTCTGTGAATAAAACTGTTTTACAACACATCTATCTGTCAATTCTTTTGATAATAAAATCGATATTTAATTTTTAAATTACTATTATTAATACTTATAAATAAAACTGAAGTGTCTGTCAGTGATTTCAAAATATAAACTTTTTTCTAAGCTCATATGGTTATTGACACTTTACCAAAACTTAAACATGCGTTTTTAAATGTTTTGTCTGTCCGTTTGTTTGACCGGGCTAATCTCCGGAATGGCTGAAAAAATTTTGACGAAACTTTCATTTGCTTGTAGAGGACTTCTCAGAGAATAATCTTGGCTACTTTTTAACCCGAAATATGTAGGGTTCCTATTTAAAAATTGAAAAAAAATTATGGGGTTTCGGGGATGGACATGAAACGCGACCATTATAAATAAAACAACTGATTTGGATCAAAATCTTAACACTTTGACAAGATCTTTTGTGTTTTATTTTACTGTTAACTAGCGACAGTTTATTTCTGAACTGTGTAAAAAAAAATGTGAAATGTTCCGTACACATAGACGTTAAATACACCTCAAACCTGTTTCGTAATTTTTATGTTTGTTCGGGAATTATGAGTAACAAACTGGCATAAATGGGATTTGTTTATTAGAGCGTAGCTAACAAATTACGTAATCTAAAAAATCAATTTGGGCAAAACTCACTGTGCGTTTTTGAGCCATGGAACTCGGATCTAAAATACTGTACTTTTTTCAATTGCGTGTGATGTTTATATATAGGACTTTAGGCCACAATTTTATTAGGCACTGAAATATTATTATAAATGACCTGTAAATAATGGATACTGTATTGTGTTAGAAAAACATGCATAACCCATGAATTCATTCAATTTTAAATATTACAACAGATTGAAAATCCTTTAAAAAAATGTTTTAATAATATTATTAATTTTTATTTATATGTTTGAATAACCAACGAATTTTTATCATTGACAATCATGGACTGAAATATTATTTTAAAACTAAGCTTAAAAACGGACATTATGTTAGAAAAATATTTATATCTTATTAGTTATTGATCGGATTGTAAAATATTAAAACAGATTTGGATTCCTGATAAAATTTCCTATATGTAGTACAACATTATTAAAACTAGGTAAATATTATAATGATAGGCCACAAATTTATTATCTATTGAAAGATTGTTATGTATATGGGGGGATAGGGGGCATTGTAAATTTATAATTACAATATTTATAGGAAATCAAAGTTGAAATTTTTTTTTTCCGATTTACCGCTAAACGGTTATACTCTTATAACTTTAATATTTAATATCCGATCTTTATTAAAATTTAATATGTTCTTTTAATATACATACTAAAGGTGTATATACAATTTCAAACATATCGGTACATAAATATATGTTTCCTTAAGAAAAATGTACCGAAGAGTTACAAATTTGTTATATCGTTTTATAAAATCACTTATATCTTAAGATTGAGTTGATTGTGGAAATTTTACATTCGTAATATTACAAGTTATTTTTTTATTAATTTTCAAAGTCCGACCGTCCTCGCGACGCTCTGATCAAATTGACCCGAAAATTGCACATTCCAAAATACATAAAATGGAATAAAATTTACAAATAATATTGTATTATTATTAAATTATTACAAGCAATAGAACAACTAATTATACACAGAATATTTTTTAGAAATATAAAATATCTCTATTGGTTTAAAAGTAATTGATGTTTGAAAATTTAAACATCGACCCTAAAAACAGTTCAAATTTGACTTTTTCGCTTCTATGCGTTACAAGATTTTGGTAAATCGATTATATCTCAAGATGTATTAATCCGATATTAAATTTCAAAGTAGATTCGGATTCACAATTAAATTACGAATAATACGTGATATTTGTATATACGTAAATGTATAATTACAATATTTATAGCGAATCAAATTTGATTTAAATCTTTTCCCGATTTTCCGCTAAACGGTTATACGCTTATAACTTGAATATTTACTATCCGATCTTTATGAAAATTTAATATGTTCATTTTATATACATACTAAAGGTGTATACAAAATTTCAAGTAGATCGGTACATAAATTTAATTTTACGTAAGAAAAATGTAGGAATTTTTTTGGATTCCTGATAAAATTTCCTATATATAGTACAACATTATTAAAACTAGGTAAATATTATATTGTTAGGCCACAATTGTATTACCTATTAAAAGATTGTTATAAAATTAATTGTAAATAATAATTCAAATGAACCGTAATTAATGAACATTGTGTTAGAAAATCATCCACAACTGACTGGATTACTAGGCAAACCCCACCTTTATAAGGACAGAATCCAAACAAACAAATCCGGCACGGACTACATGTCAGTTAAAATGCAGTTAAATTGTGTTTTTCGCAGGAATGTTTTGGGGTCTTTTTTTTTCATTTTATATGTTTTTGGAGTGCTGAATCCGAGATTTGCCTACAAAATTTCATGACGCAACATTGAAAAAAAAGCAAAAACATAAAAATATATGTTTTGCTTATACCTCAAAATCTATCAATTTTTAGTAAATAACAACATCCCTATATAAAAAATAAAGTACATCTAATTTCCTACAAATTTCAATCTATAGCTTTTTTCTCCGGCTAATTTTTAGCGCTAAGGCTCGAGCGCTAATTGAAAATTGTCGTATATTCATTTGATAGGTTCAACATAAGAGCTGTTGTAATAATTAGGATATCAGCGTCCTCCACAGCTTGCAATAAATCAATGTTTACCTTATCTAGAGTTATTAAAATGTTGTCTTTGGGTTGTGTCCACCTGATGACCAAATGCATTTGTCTTGTAACATACATACCATTACATACATCATGACGGATGAAAAGGTTATTTATTTGATAAGGAAATGTGATAGTATTAATTTACTTTAATATTTTGAAAACAAATTCCATTGGAATAACAATATTTAACAAGTTGGCCAATGGGACAAATCTCTACATGTTGTCTGCCGCTTGTAGGGTTAACTAAATGAACAAAAATTTTCTTCTGAATACATAACAATTACATCCTACCTTTACTTAACCATCCGAGACCTACAAGAACGACGTAAGTAAAATTGTTAATAATTGACGTTCTATTACAATGTACGTTAATTACCTGATAAGTTATCGGCGGCTCCAACTAAACCTCATTCCACAGTTTTTAGAGTTACTGTGGAGTTCATTCCACAAACTAGGCCTACTCTGGACCTCACTAATTAAAATTTCTGTAAGTACATATATAAGCTTATGTTCTATTCTTGGTTTTTCCACTTGTACTGGAATACGCACAAAATCATCCGCCTTCTCAGACATGTTTCACAAAACTGATGGAGAGCGATTTGAGCGACAGTGGGAAGTTTTCTGGAAAGCCCCGGCGACATCTGCGTCAAATCTTGTAGTCGCTTATCGCTCGCATCGTAGCCACCTACGCATTATTCACATATAACCTAATGCTTATAGAAAATTTCATTTTCCGCTCGAGTCGCTCGAATCGTGTCCAGAGACCTAAGTGTGAAAAAGATTCACTTTCATATAGGCGTCGGCTACATGTCGGTTATCCAATAACCGGATAGGTGTGAAATAAGCCTAACGCTGGACCCACAGTTCACTTTATGCCGGCAAAATTTCAAGCCACAGTAAACGCGGTGAACCGTGGGCAGGAATAATCACCCACAGTTATGTTCGAGTTCAGTAATAATTTTAATAAATTACGCATTTCTGTAATGAAGAACAACTTTAATAATACATAGCTCAGGGTGTTTCACGGGAACCTTGACAAACTTCAGGAAATGGTTCCTTGTATCTAGGGAAGAAAAAAATGTTATATAAACATATATCCCAAACCCATTTTTTTCGTACATATAGCTGAAAATTGTTTTTTCCAGATTTCCATGTAGTTCTAGTGTTTTTTTACCTCTAGACAAAAATTGAGTAGAGATATTGTGTTAAAACTTGTACTGGTAGTTGGAGCAGAAAATTCTGCAGACATACCATTGGTGTTTAGTCAGAAAATAACAATAATTATTCGGTGGTTGCCTTCCAAATTGTAAAATTAATTAAACAAATTAAAGCTTAAAAAATGTTTTTTTTTTATTTCAAAAGCTTTTATGTGAAAAGTACTGGACAACTTGGGCTGCCCTTACCAAAAGTTGTCAAATTTTATGTAAAATAAGATTATATCACAACTTCCTTAGTTTTATAAGCTCAGTTTCAGCCAGATTTTTATGATTTTGTAAAGTATTGTAACACAAAATACAAATAAAATTTTAGAGATTGTAGGCCTACTCTAAAATTTTTCCTTTTTAAATAAGCTTGTTTTTAAACATCCAATATCATTCAGTGTGGGTTTTTATAATATAAAATATGAAGAAAATTCATTTAAACAAAATCTGCATAACTTTGCCTATTAACTGTCTACCAATTTTTCACCATAACAATCGAAATGAAAAGGTAAAACAACATGTTTAGTTAAGCATCTCCAAATTTACTTACAGTAATTTAAATTGTACATATTATGAATGAATGTTTTTTTCTAAACTTCTTTTAACTTTTTTTTAACAAAAAAGTAACTTAAATTAAACATAATTTTAGGTTGGGCCTAGACTGTTAAAATACCTTCTTGAATGTATTTACATTCATTGCCATAGCAACCAATTGATTAAAATAACATAAAACAGTTGATTCGGATATGCAGCTTTTAGTACAAAATAATATTTTAAGTTAGGCCTAGGCTCAACCAACACATGTTTCAACACACACAAACCAATAAAAACTTGCTTTCAGGAATTTAAAAATAAGAAAAACTATGTTACATCCTAATTACAAATAAATAAGACATATTATAGTAGGCCTATTTATTGATAATATACAGTAATTGATAGTAACTTTTTGGTAAAGGTTTTGATTAAGTGTAGGCCTACACCTGAGCCTTACTTTTATTATAACTGTTGTTATAAAATATACGAAATAATTTGATTTGAACATTTAACATTATTTATCATCTTAGTTTTGAGGTTATTATTAATCCTACACCTTTATTATAAGTAAAACATAACATATCTTTTTAGAAGGTTCCATCGGGGTTTGGCGTGCGGAGCCATTGGGGTAGTTATAAACTAATTTATTTCATGTGCAGGTTTTTTTGTACATGTAATATTAAATTACATCTGTTAATGTATAGGTCACATGGTCTACCTAAAATAATTTAGATTACGATTAATTATTTCACTCACAAATTGTAAGTGAAGCAAGCATGGAGGTTGGAGTGCAAGGATCTCATTTTGTTTTAAAATAAAGAATAATCAAACATCAAGTAATCTTTACAAACACCTAACATTCATTTTACCATTTACAATCGTGGAAGCTAAACATTATTTTGTCTAACATTATTTTTATAAAATGTAATCATTTTTAACATTATATTTTACACTTTTAAGCCCATACACAAAAGCCCATCCAAAAAAATGAGTAGGCCTAAGTATTCTGCTAGCATACCTAACACCAAATAAACATCATTCATTACTCATAATCAAACACTGTATATACATGTAATATAAAAAAAATGTGTGAAATTATAAGATTTTATCTAAAAAAACTTCATATTTCAAAATCATTTTTGGAATTTTTTTTCAAATAGCCATGAAACTTGTCCACATAGAATGTCTACCAAGAATGGGTATCTAAAACTTATAAAAATAAATAATTTGGCAATTTTAATAAAAATTCAGCAGAAAACAAGGCCAAAATCAAAATTGCAGGTACTTTTTACCAACAAAATTTGAGGGGTCAGTCAGAGTGTTTTGTGGACTTGTTAATGGTATAGGCCTAATAAGTTGAACTTTAATTTAAATGTAGGCCTAATAGGCTACTGAAAACGAACAAACAGCATCAGAATTTTGTAAATTTGACTATTTATTCATTTTTATGAGGGGAATTGAGCCAATGCTTTTCATGGAGGTAGAGATGTATATGGAATGCCTATTATAAACTCTAAGCCTACACTTATTATTTTTTATATTAATATGTAACTAATTTCAGTTTATAAACTTACTCTTCTACTTAATGTAAATTCTTTGAGATTCTATTCATTCAAAACATAAGGTCTTAGGCCTATTAACTTAAGTTGATTATGTGCAGGTTTGACTTGAACCATAAACTATTTTACAGTTAGTAGCTTAAACTTTTAAATATCCTTAATATGCTACTTATTCTGGTCTATTGAAATTGCATATATCTTTTAGTGGCAAACTTATACTAATAAACTATAATTAGCCTATTCCTCGTAGATAATCTTAATATTCGCTGACATAGCGCTAGTTTAAGTACTATTCGACCCTAGGCTAACCTACGGCAACAGGAATACAAGAATAATAAAAAAAACCTAAAAGGTTCTAACCTATAGTATTTAGTCCCAGTATGTGTACCTGTATTGAACATTTAACAGTAGAATGTAAAAGAACGTTGTTGTTTGCAAAAATATTAGGCTAGAGTCAAATAGTAAACTTATACCGTTGAAACCAGAAAACCATTTATCCATCCATATGACATGCATATAGCAAGAATGGATTCATAAATCTTAGTAGAAATAGGCCTAGGTTATTTTGTAAATTCTAGTACTGAGAGCTACACAAAATCTAGGCAAAAAATAAAATTTCAAGTAATCTTCACTAAAGACACAATAATTTTAGAGACCATCATCTGTAGGCTTTGTTATAATATGAGCAATTGAAATATAAGTCAGTCTAATACTGAATAACTAATAAACAATTAATAACTGAAGTGGGTAAATAATATAAAAATGTATTCGGCTCTTACGTTCTTAAACGCGAACACATGAGAACCGCCTCTACCTTATTGGATTGCAATTAAACCAAAAATGATGAAGGAATATTTATGCGCACGAGAAACCTGGCAACACTGCCAACATAAAGTTTAACTCTTGTGACGGCCGGCAGAGCGCTCTGTCAACGCGTCACCAAAAACATTGTACGAGTTCCAGATAATACCCTCCTTCGATTACGAATGTCTTAAAATGATTTTGGCGACGTTTTTCAAATGTATTTAAAATGATCAGTTAGACTTTTAGAAGCCACAAAATGGTGATTAAATTGTGGCACCCATCGAAATGCTGCCACAATTGGAACCGGCGCCATAGCACGGGATTCTCATTGCCAATTGCTGCCACAAATATTGCTAGGCTCCTACACACACACACCCCCACACACACACACACACACGGTCGAACACCTCGGCGGGAATAGTCAGAATGGCTTCCTGGGACCTCAAAACGTGGAGATTTAATGAAAACTCGACTTTCGAAAATCGGACCGAAATCAATAACTTCCCTTTATTGGTAGCGGGAAGTTAAAAATCACATAAAATAGAAAAATTTTGAGAGGCTGTAGCTCATAAACGGTTGGGTTTAGGAAAAAATACAAAGGAATAAAAATGTCTTAAATTTGTGTCCACAATCGAAATTCAACATAAAAAATAGAGGTTTCCATTCGAAAAATTAAAGTTGGCCGCCATATTGGAAAAATGGCGGAGTTTTAAGAAATGTTAATATTGTATTTTTAATGTAAGGGAAAAAGTATTGAAGGTCCCTCATTTAAAGATTGTTGTAACTTTTATAGTTTCTGAGATGCCAATGGTGGCCCATTTAAAAAAATCACCCTGTAGATAAACATAAGGAATTTAACAGTAAGTTAAAACTATTCTCTGGAATGTACACATAAAACCAAAATGGAATGAGCTGTTGTAAAAAGCATTTGCAGTAGAGCTAAAATTGTTGATACGAAGACACTTTTATCAGCTGAATTTTGCTCTATCATATAAATAGAAATTTAACAGAAATTTAAACCTAATCTTAAAACATTTCTTTCATTTCCAAAGTAAAGCTACCCGAATTTACTAAATACTTGACTACAGCCGCTCTGCCCTCTATTTTAGTTTCAAGTCGGCCTAAAAACATCCTCTCAATTCGAGTTGATTAACACGCCTTGCCCAGAAATCCGCATTTGTGTATTCACTTAAAACTCGGGCCGGGCACAAAGTGGCGGTGATTGCGAGTGTTTTAGTGAATTAGAAAATTGAGGATTTGTGCGGCAGACAGTGGGAGTTCACAAGGAGCCGCCCTAACGGCTGAGTCAGAGGGTCTGAAGACCACGTGGCTTCTAGGGGGGTCTCAATCACTGCGGAGAGCTTGATTGTTTAATTGGTTTGTTTACCAGTCCTGCGGATCGCTCTGTAGGTCATTGATTGTCGTGAGAAACAGATTATACTGCGTATAGTAGTTTTGTACAAAATGTGGGCTCACTGAAATAATTTCTGTTGACGATGACGTTTGAGAAACATAGATTCGAGTTTGCCACTTTTCGTTTATTGTCAGGTATTTCAGACTTTTTAAGACAAAAGGAACAGTTTAACAACCGTTTTTCTCTCATGTTTTATTGAAATACAGTTTGACCAACACATTTTTTATATTATTTGTAATAGTAAGACTTCCGAGATTTTTTTAAAGTTTGCGAAAATATATTTTAAAAGTATAAAAAATGTTATTTGTTGATAAATGTTATCGCAAACATAAATTAAATTTATTCATTAACAATGGTGAATTACTGTCATAGCGTAACATTACATGGCGTATCTCTATTTTATTAACAGTTTATTACTAAAAAAAAAAAAACAGTTTAAAAACAGAGCACCTTTTTATCTTTAAGGATGCAATCAAATTCTCTCAATATACGGAATTTATTTATGCATTTTCCGTACATTACTAGTCTTAATAATTTCTCTATATCTTCTTAATTCTTTGGGAAAACCCGAAGTATTTTGTTTAAAAAAGAGAACGAATAAATTTAATAAAAAATGGAAAAAATGCAAGTCTAAGAGAAATAATAACAATAGAAGGGATGTTTGAGATTAAAACCAAAATGGCTTTGGTCCATCTATGACTTCACGTAAAAGTATTATTTTTGAAAACGAACTTTATACCTAAATCAGGCAGCTCTTACTGTGTCCGCAGAGAGAAAAAGGACACTGAATTCTCGCAGTAGAAACATTTGCTAACCAAACATACTAACATATTACAAGTTTTGCTCACAATTTTAAGAGTATAAAATCTGTATTCATAAAAAAAGTTCTGACTGACTGTATAGTTAAAACTATGATAGCTAGATCCTTAAACTTTTTAGAGTACATTAAAACACTTTGTAGAAGTGCACTAAGAAAGGATGTTGCTAAATATTAATTTTAAGGGTTGAAAATGGTCAAAATACGGTGGTTCACTCTCAGTAATATAACAGACTAGCTGACCCGTACGGCGTTGCCCGTGATGGTAGATATTTTCAGTCTTTTTAACGTAATTGTATTCTTTTTAAGTGTTCAGTCAGTGAGTGGTATTTGGCTTTTATATATATAGATCTTAAATAATAAAAGCACTATTGTCATAATAATAAAAGATCTGAAATTATGATTGTAGTAACTTTGATAACCCCAAACCCCTCCTAAAATGTCGAAATTTTTTCATACCCTTTCTTAGTGAGCACCTATGGCCCTAGAGGAAGCTACATACCAAATTTCATTTTATCCGTTCAGTAGTTTTGAAGAAATCGTGATTTAATAACTTTGATCCCCAAACCCCCTAAAATTTCGAATTTTTTCAAACCCTTTCTTGGTGAGCACCTATGGCCCTAGAGGAAGCTACATACCAAATTTCATTCCAATCCGTTCGGTAGTTTTGAAGAAGTCATTTTTTAATAACTTTGATCCCCCCCAAACCCCCCTAAAATTGGTAATTTTTTCAAACCCTTTCTTAGTGAGCACCTATGGCCCTAGAGGAAGCTACATACCAAATTTAATAACAATCCGTTTGGTAGTTTTGAAGAAGTCATTTTTTAATAACTTTGATCCCCCAAATCCCCTAAAATTTCGAATTTTTTCAAACCCTTTCTTAGTGAGCACCTATGGTCCTAGAGGAAGCTACATACCAAATTTCATTCCAATCCGTTCAGTAGTTTTGAAGAAGTCATTTTTTAATAACTTTGATCCCCAAACCCCCTAAAATTTCGAATTTTTTCAAACCCTTTCTTAGTGAGCACTTATGGCCCTAGAGGAAGCTACATACCAAATTTAATTCCAATCCGTTCGGTAGTTTTGAAGAAGTCATTTTTTAATAACTTTGATCCCCCCCCCCCAAATCCCCCCTAAAATTTCGAATTTTTTCAAACCCTTTCTTAGTGAGCACCTATGACCCTAGAGGAAGCTACATACCAAATTTCATTCCAATCCGTTCGGTAGTTTTTGAGAAATCGTGATGAGTGAGTCAGTGAGTCAGTGGGTTTTGCTTTTATATATATAGATAATTCGAATGAAAAGCTTAGCAACACAATTCTAGATATATGTGGCCTATACCGAACCAACACACGTTTTTTGAATGCATTTACATTCATTATTATAGCAAACAGCTTAGAACATTTTGAATCAGTTAATTATTTGATACAGAAATACTAATAAACTAAATATTTTTTCAAATTAATAAACTAAATCATACGCAGTTTTTATTTTGTGCTAGCAGGGATACCCGCGGATTCGCTCGATTTCAATATGAATGAAAGAAAAAGGTTATCGGGTAAATATTGATTGTTCAGTGGACAAAAAACGTTTAATGAGTTTCGTCCAAATACTTCTATGATTCCCATTTAGGCTTTCATAATGATCGGCTAGGTGCCAGTAAGCGGAAAAGCCTCGATTCCTTCAGTTGGTTTTAGGTGCATTCCACGACTGAGTAACCTAAATGTCATATACAATATTGTAAACGAACAATATTTTACACCTTAGACGCAAATAATCGAAATGCAAGTAAGTGTTTTTCTTTCCTATATAGGCTACAACTTAAGAGAAATATGTGCCAAGTTTCAGGTTTATAGCTGCATAGCCCGTTTCCTGTTTCTAGAACGTTCTTAAACATGCTGAAACAAGGAAGTCCTTTTGACGGTCCAGAACCGCCTGGAACATTCTTAAACCGTCTGGAAGTTTCTATAACACTCTTGAACATTCAACAATATTCTTCAACATTCTTGGAAATTCTGTCTGGAATATTATGGAATTACATTCTCGAACCTTGTAGAAGATTTAATAACATTTTGTTTCAAAAATTCTTGAACCTTCAAGAAGATTCTAAAATATTCTCGAACATTCTGGAATTACATTCTCGAACCTTCTAGTAGATTCTAAAATATTCTGGAACATTATGCAATTACATTCTCGCACCTTCTAGAAGATTTAATAATATTCTGTTTAAAACATTCTTGAACATTCTGGAATTACATACTCGAACCTTCTAGAAGATTCTGAAAATTCTGGAACATTCAACAACATTCTGGAACATTCTAGAATATTCTGTCTGGAACATAATGTAATTACTTTCTCGAACCTTCTAGAAGATTTAATAACATTCTTTCTGCAACATTCTCGAACCTTCAAGAAGATTCTAAAATATTCTGGAACATTCATAAACATTCTCGAACATTCTGTAATTACATTCTTGAACCTAGTAGAAGATTATAACATATTCTGGAATATTCAACAACATTCTCGAACATTCTATAACATTCTGTCTGGAACATAAAGAATTACATTCTCGAACCTTCTAGAAGATTCTAAAATATTGTGAAACATTCTCGAACCTTCAAGAAAATTCTAAAATACTCTGGAACATTCATAAACATTCTCGAACATTCTTTAATTTCATTCTCGAACCTTCTAGAAGATTATAAAATATTCTGGAACATTCGTAAACATTCTCGAACATTCTGGAATTACATTCTCGAATCTTCTAGAAGATTCTAAAATATTGTGAAACATTCTCGAACCATCAAGAAGATTCTAAAATACTCTGGAACATTCATAAACATTCTTGAACATTCTGGAATTTCATTCTTGAACCTTCTATAAGATTGTAAAATATTCTGGAACTTTCATCAACATTCTGGAACATTCTAAAACATTCTGTCTGGAACATTATGGAATTACATTTTTGAACCTACTAGAAGATTTAATAACATTCTCTCTGCAACATTCTTGAACCTTCAAGAAGATTCTAAAATATTCTGGAACATTCATAAACATTCTCGAACATTCTGGAATTACATTCTCGAACCCTCTGGAAGATTATAATATATTCTGGAACATTCAACAACATTCTAGAACATACTCTCTGGAAAATTCTGGAATTAAACCCTCTGGAAGATTATAATATATACTGGAACATTCAACATTATTCTAGAACATACTGTCTGGAACATTGTGGGATTCCATTCCCGAACCTTCTAGAAGATTTTAAAGTATTCTGGAACATTCAAAAACGTTCTTAAACATTCTGAAAGCGTCTAGAACATTCAGTAACATTCTGTCCATGAGACTCAATTTCTAGCTGCTTCACCGACTTCCAATAAAAAGTTCATTGGTGGGATGCGCTCTTTTGTCACTCATTTCTCCGAACCCAAACCTTGCGGTTCCAAATAGAAACTTTCATCTTGGATGGGTGATGGAGCGCTACCACACCATATAACATCCATGGGGCTGCTGGAGCGGGTTGCGGAGTTATAGCGGCACGGACAAACCATTCTTATATTTATTATACACAGTGCCTTTTCCTAAATGTGCCACCATTCATTGGTATCTTGTAAGCTATAAATCTGAGAGCAAACTTTAAAAACACCCAGTATTTCATGATAATTTTGTTTTTTACAAGTTATTTAAATACTTTTTTGTTCTTGGTGTTTCTTTTTTTGATACGACAAACAGTTTATAAGTTAGAGAGGTAGTTTTAAAAACACCCTAACTGTTATAAATTTAATATTTCATGTATGTAATTTGTAGTTTTGTCACTTAGTTCGTCTGTATTGTGGGTATCAAAAATAACAAAAACTGTATAAGAAAGGTTATTTGTCTAAAAAATGTTTTGTCAGTGTTAAGAGGTTCATTTTAAATTTCATGTTTAACGTTTTCATTGGTTCAAAACAACGTTTCCAAACAAAAATATCTTCCGCTCAGTTAGGGTGTTTTTAAAACTTTATAACCCTCTAACTTTTATAATATTTATTGAAACTTTTTTTATATTTACTTATGTAATAACCTGGTGAAATTTGGGACAATTTAGACACCCTGGATAAGCAAAACTTTCTACCTTAAGTGCACGTACTTCGGTAACAGTTGCGCAAAACCGAACGAGCACGGAGTTGTCGTGCAAAGCACGCAGTTGTCTCTCCTACTAACAATATGCATCAGGTTGAAGCTATCCCATTAAACTACTGAACAATTTATTGTTCAGGTATCATAACCTCAGAATGAATGCCTAGTAATCAAAACAAAGCTAAGGTTCAACTACGGTCGTGGAATTATTCCACATTAAGTAACACTTTATAACTACGGAGAATAAGAAATCCGCGCACTACGTTTTTCGAAACAGTAAAGCCTAATAGTAGAGATGATAAAATCACATTTTGCAATCTGTCGGGTGATTGCGGCTATTTTTGAATCCGCAGATCATGAAGGACAATAAAAGGATAAAGATTGCTTACATCACTGACAGATTGAGACACGCGTGAGTCATAGATAAGACGGAGGGACAGACAGACGGTGAGGCAGGATTACCGCGTCTGTCTGTGTGGCCATAACTGTTAATCCTTTACCAAGCAGAAAACCAGAGTTGGGTTTTTATAAAATTATTTCCATTTACGAACAGTCTTTAATAACGCAAGGTAAT